>JAQGAK010002619.1:0-19191 GCA_034696945.1 Lipothrix lubbocki
GTGCAAATTTACCTCCACTTAATGGAGGTAAATAAGGATTGAATAAATAAGGTAATTAAGGAGACATCGACGACTTTAATTGTAAGGAATTGAATTGTAAGTTGTCCTTTAGGAGCCGTTTTGCTCACTTTAAAAAAATACCTAAGCGAAAGCATATGATCCCATCACATAAAATTGTACGTTTCAGATTGTAGCATGTCTTTGACAGGCTTTGCAACTAGTTTAATACATACAGTTTATACAGCGATGTGTGAGAATGCAGTATTTAGTAAAATTTGAGACAAGGATGACTATTAATTTTGACAAATAATTTTATTAATGACATTTAATTAAATTTATAATTGCTTAATTGGTTATTATTTTAGCTATAATTTATTTGTTTCCAAATAGGAGCTTTTTACACACATTATAATTATGAAATATGTATGTATCTATTGATTTTCATCTACTTTTGGGATTAAAAACTGCTCAAAATTGAAAATAACTTCGTAAATATTGTGAAAATGATGTTAAAAACCGCTAAATAAAGTAAGAATAAACAGAAAATTGAGAAACTTTGAATACAAATTTCATCAATTTAGGACCAAATACGCAAAATAGTCCTAGGCCTTGTGATTACTTAAGCGGTGCAATTTTTACATTTATATTTAGCATTGAAATTAAAATTAAATTCATAAATTAAAATTACCTTAACTTAAAATTTAATTTATACATTTCAACTTTACCCTTTAAAATTTGATCTATACATTTAAAATTTAATTTTTATATTTAAAAAATTTCTTCTATACATTTAAAATTTACCTAAATTTAAAATTTACTTTTATACATTTAAAATTTACCTAAATTAAAAATTTACTTTTATACATTTAAAATTCACCTAAATTAAAAATTTAATTTTATACATTTAAAATTTACTTTTATACATTTAAAATTCACCTAAATTTAAAATTTATACATTTAAAATTCGCCTAAATTTATAATGTACTTTAATACATTTAAAATTCGCCTAAATTTATAATGTACTTTAATACATTTAAACGTTTACAGGTAGAATTACTTTACATTCCAACATTCGCATGCAATCGTCAAAATGTCCACTCACAGGACTTTTGCTATTCCAAGCCAAAATTTCATTCACATTGTCACAATCCTTAACTTGCAGCCACGCGATGTAAGATCGGCAAAGATGCTTGTAGACGTATCTGTATTGGTTCCTTTTTGTAAAAAGATTTTCTAAATTGGCAGTACCTGTAAAGGAAATTAAAAATAATAAATTAAATTGCTAAATTAATAATTAGTTTTTTTTTTAAATTATTATTATTTTTAATTCGCCTTACGTTGAAGTGAGAGACTAATTATAGGAGCCTTAGAAATCCATGATTTCATGGTAGAGTTCAGATTATCCCACCGACGCAGCAAATACTCAGTAACTCCGGTGATTTTTGTGGCCTCCCTAATCTTCGTTTTACAAGCTTAAAAGAAATAAATGTACATGATTAAATTTATAAAATATTTGAGCATGTAAAAAATATTATTTTCTGGTTTTGTAAACAATTAAGCTTACTTCGGCTAGCGAGAAGACGTCCAAAACGTGGGCAGTGAAAGAATCCTATAGGTAATTTAATTATTTCAGTGGATACATTATAGCTTCTTATCCAAGGGGATTTTGGAATTTTTCTATATTGAAACCATGAAAATGGGCTTCTTACAAGAGTCTTAGCTGAATTTAAATTTTGTGATTGCGTTGTAGTGACTGAGGTTGGATTTTCAGTAGTAATTTTAACAGTTGTTATGTTCTTGATTGCAGCAGTTTTTGTTTCACTTTCGTGCTTAAATAATAGACGTGTTGGAATTGGGGGGTCATACTTAGGGAGAGTTGTAATTATAGTTGGATTCGCAATATTTGCGATTTGGGGATTTCCGGCATTGATGATTTGAGCAGAACTTTTAATTGAATCTAAGTGTTCATAGTGATTTGAGGTCAAAGTAGTCACAATGTTTTTAGGAGAACTTTGGGTAGAGCTCACTTTCTCGATTTTCACAGTCGGTCCAGTAATAATTTTATCAGTAGTTGTAGTGGGAACAATGACATTTATTGAAGAAATAGAGGACGAAATAATATGCTTCTGAATTCGGTCATAGGTATTTTGAATTTTAAAGCAATCAGAAAATCGTGTACCATAAAATAAATAAGCAGGAAAAGTGGCACTTTTTTCGTAGCACTTCAGTTCGAATGCTTGAGTAATTAATACAACGTGTTGGAGTTTCACGCAATGAAAACACCTGTGTTCAATTAGACTAGCCGATACGACGGCAGTAAGAAAGAATAATTTCAAAATTATCATAATAAAACAGTAAAAGAAAGAGCGAAAATGAGCCATAGATGCTTGAATTGGTAATTAGAAATGAGACATAATTACATTGACCAGAGTAAATTATAAAAGCAATCATTTTTTATCTTTCTTTAAGTGTAATACGATACCTGTGAGAGGCTGCTGAGCTGTGCATCTAGTCTTATTTTAAATAACAACTTTGTCTCGATTTAGCTGATGCAAGCCTTTTTTACAATACAAAGACGAAGACTAAACATTTCTTATCAACAGTCTACTAAAATGATTCGTTAGGCATTTGTATTTGCATTATTTTAGAATGATTATACTGAGTGTAGCATGTATCAATCAATGTATGCATTTATATATTGAAGTGGAGGTAGAGGATTTACACAATGAAAAATATTTGGCCGGGATCTTGTCTTACTAAATTGTCGGAAACAAAATCGACACATTCTATTAAAATTTGCAATTCTATGTCGAAAACAGACAAAGCATGCTTCTGTTTGACAGTTTCCTAATTTACTTGGAAGTAGCTTTGTAGCGCAGAAAAAAGTATATTTATGTACATGTGTATTTCTATGTTGATTCTCTACACATTTCCATCTAGTGTAGTAGTACATGTTTAGTTAAATGTTTAATACTCTTTTGCATACATTTCAATAAAAAATAATTCCGGCAAAGTATTTAATGATCGGTAAATATTAGGCTTATTGTTATCGTATTTTAGGTGTCTTAAGCAGCGATTACAAACAAAATCTAACTGAAGTTTGGCTGTACCGCATTCTTTACAATAATATGTTTTACATTTTTTTAATTTAAATGGGAGCAGTACAGTAGAACAATCAACAAAGTCGTGAATGCAAATGCTTTGGTATTGTTTTTGAATTTTAAAAAAATTAAAACGAACTTCCATACGCAGTAAATGATTTTTTTAGAAGTTATTCCTCTTTCTCTAAGATGAACTTAACAACTTTTGTTGACAATTCAGAACATTGAAGCTTTCCATCAGAGTCAGGGACATAACGGCAGAATGAATTTGTCTTTATTATCTCTCTAATTCGCTTCAAATTTTTTATTTTGGCTTCAAAGAGGACCGGGTCGTTTTCTCCAACAATGGCATTAACTTCTTCTTTGTCTTTACCCTGATTTCTAAATCTGATCACTAATTTTGGTCTTTTCGGGGCAGGGGCAGCCTCAGGTATTTCTGGTGCAGCTTTTTCAATTGTTTCCACTTCAGAGCTGTCGCTACCAGGGGAGCTGGGAGAAACTTCGCAACGATCGATGGTTTCAGGATTTACTTGAGAATCCATTTTCAATCTTGCAGATATACCAAATAGGGAAAATTTTCGATTCGCATAAACTGGTTATACCAGGAATCACACTCTTTGTAGCGGCACCAGCAGTTCGGTACTGCTTTATTTATAATAACGTTCTGAAAATCTTGTACACAATAATTATGTGAAGGCCACAATTTATATTCCCAAACTTCAATTAAATCAGGAGAATCAGTTTTGTTCCAAATACACTGCGATACCAGACAACAGGATCGGCAATTAAACAAACGTAAAGATTTTCTCCAATTATCCTGTTTAAAATACTCTTCAGGATCAAATAAAAGCATAATATTTACGAAGGTACTAAATCATCGTCGTCGTAATAAACTATAAAAATTAAAATTGGTGAGAATGACATTTTAAAACAGTAAATTCTGAAAAAATTAATAATATAAACCTTCACATGTATCTTTTAACGCTCCGTCAATGATACTGAGTCTACAAGTCGCTGTATTTATACATGTACTGTTCCTTTACTTACGTCGGCGATAGTGACGCAACAAGTACATAAGTGTACATATTAAAAAAATTCCATTCATTTGTAAATTGGATTTAACCGAAACACAATGGAGTTCATTCAGCGCCTCGTCCTCTCCTGTCAAAACTGTACGAAGTACATGAGTATATTTTATTTAACTCTATATCCGTACAGCAGAAATGTGTCGATTTGTTTACCGAAAAGCATAGAACCTTCAAAAGATTATTTTATTACCCAGACAATTAAAAATCCGTATGACTGTTTTTCGATTTCAACTAGTTTGACCATTAATCAAACGTCGGAGATAGTTGCGAATGTTGACAAAGAAATAAAGGATTTGATATCGCTATTTAATGCTTTAGGGATTGGATCGTCAACGGCTATTATGATTTTGATTTTAATCAGCTGTATCTATTCAGTAAAAGTTGTGGCACATTTTTTAAAAATACGAAGGCAACACGGGCATGAAAATAATAGCAACGAAACTTGGAATATGAATGATCTTGAAAACGATTATGAATCTCATGAAGCCGTCATTGATGAAAATAGATTATCCAAGGCTAAAACAACATCAAATATATGATTTATTATATTATTAAATTGTTTGTTAATGAAAACGTATGTCAAAATGTTAATTTACAAATCATGATTTAAGTCTGTGCATATGAAAAAAAATAAATGAATTGAGAAAAATAACACAATTTTGTTTAATCTATTTATTCAATACAAAGCAATGGCATATACATACATCATTCATATTTATATTTACATTCAATTACAGGTCATCAGGTTTTAAAACCAATTCCTGTTCATAAAATTTTTTGTACACAGGTTCATTTTCTAAATCAATTAGTTCATATTGCGGAATTATTCCAGGATGAACTTTATCTATTTTAAATACTTCTAATCTAAAGCCTCGTTTACGCTTCTTACGAAATAATAAATTTTCTTTAACAATTAAAACTAATTCATTTTTTTTAAATTTTGGTTGTTTTTCTTTTCGAAATAGCATACTTTCATACAAATTTTGATAAACAATATCAGCATTAGTATTATCTACACTAATTGGAGCAAACTTTGTGCTATGATGTATTGTTCTATTTTTTGAAGCCACAAAGTCCTGGAGCTTTGAGATATATTCAAATTGTCCGCTTTCCGTAAAATATCGTTCAATTCTGCCTAGTAACCATCGGATTGCATTTTCTGCAATTGAACTTTTTTGATCAGAACCCACAAAATAAGCATTTTTCATTCCATTATCTTTCATAAAACTTAAGAACTTGTCAGAAAAAAAGGAATGTTCCTGGTCCCCCCAAATTAATTGAGGTCTGTCAGTAGTTGTTTCGAATACTCTTTGAAAGGCAAAAATGAGTTCGTCAATAGTTTTATATTTCATAGGCTGCACATACAACATTTTACTGAACGCGTCCACACAAAAAAGCAAATATCTGTTATTGTTATTATATTTCTTATATTGCCCCATATCTGCTAAATCTATTGCCCAAAGATATGAAGGAGCAGGCACCAGGACTTTTCTTTTAGGATATTTTTTTCTCACTTGTTGATGTACTGCAAAGCTTTTTAGCTTCTGTAGTTCTCTTACAACGTTACGTCGATTTTTAAATTGAGGGTTCATTGCTAACAAGGTTGATGCTCCGCTGAACGACCCTGGAGCTTTTGGATCTCGCCAAGTATCTTGAATGTTTTTCATCATTGTGTTCGAACGGTGACATTTTTATTACTGTCAATATTTAAAATATTTGTGTATACACCCACGACTATAAGGCTGATTGGATCCGTTAATGCTTCTTTAAATCGTCCGTTGATTGATATTTGACCGCTAGAATAAGGTGAGAGCCCGTTATCAGTAATTGTTGTATTAAGGTCGAAGCATAGTATAACATTGGACCCCGCACAAAAAAGCTTGCGTGAAGCTGGTGGACGGTCTTGATATAACGCTCTATATGCGAGTAAAGAATTCTGTTGTTGGAAGTCCATATTTAATGTTTGACTTAAGTTTGTATTATCGTCTATTGATAACGTGAGCTGCTCAATTCCATAATCTTTGAAATTAAAAGGGTTGCTTTCAATAGTTCCGTTAAGTGATGCAGTTTTAACAAAAGCACAAAACACTTTGTTAGGTAAGTCACCACTAAACACGTTCAATGAATTTATATTCTGAATTCCATTAATCAGACTATACACTCTAACGTCATATTTAGTAAATGGAATTTTTATTCCGGTAGAATGTAAAAGCTTTTCATGCTCTCGTACAACTAATGGATTAATTAATTTTTTGCATAGAATCAATTTACACTCCTGAATTTGCAATTTACAATTTGGTGTAGTTTCTGAACTCCAAAGGACAAACTCTTTAGGACTACGCGTAAGTTTTACTGATATGTTAATATCAGCAGGTAAATAATGTTTAGCACTAGCTAAATCTACCAATAATGGTGACAACAATTCTACAGATTCGCTACCGTTAAAATATTTTTTGCGTTCGGCATAAGCAGTATTCGTGTCAGTAGCTGATTCAGGTTTATTCTCGATTTGAAATAAACATCCATTTTTATCTGTTTGAGATATTTCAGTAGATGTCATAAATTTAAAAATTGCTTCTAAAGGAAAATTCCCCCCAGATTCACATGTTGTCTGTCCAGCTAATGAAATACAAACATCTTGGAATATTGATGTTCCAGGACTATTCACTGTAGCATAGTTTTTATTAGCTTCTAATTTGGTACCGTCTGTCTTTACAATTTTGACCCTTGTATAAATAAGAGAATTTTGTAGGTCAATATAGTATCCGGAACTCTGATAATTGAATATAATAGGGGCAGCATCGTCATCTGTTATTGCTGTAAGAGGGTAAATTGTTTGGAAGCAAGAATGCTCAACACTTAAATCTGTAGGAGCAAGTTCATACAGTAACTCCGATCTGTATGCTTGCTTTGACCCTTGAAAAGCAACTGCTTCCATGTCTACGCTTTTTTTAATCCCTTTCGTTTAACGACTCTTTTTGGAGTAGATTGTGTTTTTACCTTTCCTGCCTTTTTATGCACTTTTTTCCTAACTACACTTTTTCTTTTATTGCTGGCAAGTTTCGAACTTCCTAAAAGTACAGCTTTACTGCGCATTTTATTTACATTTATATATTTTAGGAATTGAACTGAAAAGAAGTTTCACCTGAGAATGCTCATTTGAATGTGACAACACGTTACACGAAGTGTCCGTTATATATACCCTGAAATTCATTGGATTGAATGATGAAGTTAATTGTAGTTGCCCGCATTTACTTAATGTGGCGTGTTCAAGCTGCCCTTCAGCATTAACATTAATTTCAGCTAGAATGGGACAACGTTTTCCTTGATGATAACTTTGCATTACTCCCTCTAAATTAATCAAAACTTTTGGCGGAATGTAATCAAAACTATTTTCAACAGGGATTTTAAATGTTTTATCTGTAAATGTTGTTCCGTGAGTTATTTTTAACAGCGACTCAATTGAATACGAGAAATGAACTGCAACGTACTCGTTATCAGTAACATTATCAAAAATAATTTCTCCTTTGGTGTATTTTGATTGTAAAGTTCGTTGCAAGCCAAATTCCAAAAAAGCCAAGTTCAACGCGGCTACGATATGTTCAGGAGTTCTTGTGTTACCATCAATATAATTAAGTAAATTAATGACAAAAGAATGAGGCACTCTCTTCAAAATTAACTGAATGGAATCGCCTTCGAGTTGCTCAAATTCTATGGGGTTCACTTCACGTGAACTTTCTGTAATTCCGGGATAAAATATGGTTGAATCAAATCCTAATGCCTCAGCCGTCAGTATAGACAGTTCAACTGAATCTCTTGTATTGTTAACAAAATTAAGCTTGAAATCTCGATGCGAAGAGTCGCCGGCGGTCGAAGTGACAATTTCAAACCAGAGCGTATGACCTTGAGCTTCAAAGCTTTGATTTGCTTTATTTATAAACGCTTGTAGAGTGGTCCCAGTTACCTTAGGAATTGATAATAATGTTTCTTCATCTCCTTTAAAATGCTGAATATGAATGAAAGGATCTTTATCAATTAAATAATTTATATTTGTCTGTTTTGATAAAGGAATTTTAAAATCAACTAATGTAACTAAATACGTCTTATCATCATCCAAGCTTAACATTTCTAATCTACTTCTAAAATCAGTAGGAGTATTATAAGTAAAATAATTTGAAAACTCGTTGCTTTCAAGCGTAGCATACAATTCGGGTGTATAATACATTGCTCAAAAAAGTAAGTTATTCTATGTTGTTTTTATCTTTTTTGCTAATTTTTTTAGTTTTTTTTAGGCCGTTTTGTAAATGTTCTTCATATGTTATCCACTTATCTGTAGTTTTAGTAGAAGCTGCAGGAATCTCGTTCAATTTATATTGCTGATTGCTAATGTTATTTAAATAAGGAACTTCTGTACTCTCCTCTGCATTTAAGTTTTCATCTGATTTAACAAGCTGAAAGTCGTTAGTGTCTCTTCCTTGAATAAATTCTACATAATCTCGTTCATTTATAACTCGGTAAACTGTCATTTTTTATTTATAGTAAACACACTTCTAATTCTAGGGTTTTAAATATAATAAAACTAATAATTATTTTAACTAACTCCATGTGTTTTACTAAATGTCTTCTAGCTCCACTGATTGATCTCCATCTGAGAGTTTTGAGAGTTTGCAATTCCTTCTTAAACTTTTTTAGGCAGCTGGGTTTACGTTTAAATAGATACTGTGTGTAGTTGATTACTCCCTCAATAATTGACTTTATTTCTTCGTCAGTCGCATTATTTATAAGACGTTTTCCTTTCACTTTTGTACTATGAGATAACTCGCGATGAAACTGGAGATGATCTTTGAATCCCATTGCTTATGCTACTAAAATATATTGTACACACGCGTGTCTTTAAAAGGAAAAATATTATCTCGAATGTGAAATTTTCTGTTTGTGAATGCTGAAAAATCACAAAATAAATAAGAAAAAGGCTTTTCGGTCGCTTTTTGGTATATTTCTAAAAAGCGCTTGGGATGTAACGGTGAAACGCATCTTCCGAAATTAAAAGCGCTAAGAGAATCTTTTGGATTTTTAAAAATTGCTACGTACGTGGAATTTATATTGGCAGTACGTAGTCCTTTAGAAAAATAATTGTGAAGGGTGAAATACAGCGACAAGTTTTTATGATGCGATTGATGAATAATTAATGATAACAAGAACTCGCTGTCCTCCCTACTTGCTTCCCAAACAAAATCATCTATGTATATGTGGGATCCGTAAGTCGCCAGTTCATCTAAATCTTTCAAGCTTCTTGTAAATATTATTTCAATTTGTTCTTGTTTTAAAGTTTCATAGATAGGTTGCCATTCACGATAAACAACAATTAATCGCTCCAATTTATATGTATCAGTTTCTAATAAAAAACTTCTGTTTTGGATGATTTTTAGAAACAAGCTGGTTTTTCCGCTTTTACTGCATCCAACAAGTGACATTACAAACGGCACTTTAAGTTTAAAATCAAGCAAATTATCTGCTTCCATTATAGTTGGTAATTGATATTGTACTGAATAAAATTAATTAATTTATTTAGTTTTTATACACAGCTACCTATACATGATGCAAAACTTTATTCTCGGACAATGTGTTTTCTTCAATCTGACTACGTTTCTTTGGTATTATGCAAGGTTCTTCATTGTCTGGATATAGACATTCAATGTAAAGGGATTCCAAATGATGAAGCAATGTTTTCGCATTGACAAATGAAAGAGAAAATGAATTTCCATGCCAATCCGTATACGTCGATTCTTTAGTTTTTGGTTTCAGGAAACATATATAGTCATTACGACTTCCTTTTTCAACACGAATTCTCATTTTTTCGCTTGGTGTTACAAAACAAGCCACTGGATCCCAGAATCCAGGCATCTTACGTGTTAATTTAGCATGAGTAGGTGTTTTTAGCAACGTGTCTATTAGGCTGATCCGGGGGGTTGAAGCGAGCTCAAATAATATTTTTCGTAAATATTGAACCATAACAGGAATGTCAGACGCAAGGCAATGCAGTCTTGAATTAGGAAAATTTTGATTGTTTTCATATTGAAAATGAAAAAAGTGTGTATTATTTTCAAGCAATTTGCTTGTTCTAATTGATAATTTTCCTACTTGTCTGGTTCGTTTATGCTTGAAAAAATTAGGCGAATTGGGATGATCATCTTCGAAAATTTCTGCCGTTGAATCATAATCGGTTGGATTATGATGTTTTAATCAAGCAATTACTTCAGGTTCATACCCCGCTTGACACAATATTTCTTCTGTTTTTTCGGATATTTTACCATTAGCTGAAAAATCATCATTTATAAGTTTTCGAATGCTTTCGCTAGTTAAAGTTGAATTCATGATTTTGTTTATTTGAGGTGCTTCCTTTGAATTTGGTTATTGAAATGCAAACTTTGTACGGCTCGACCTATATTTATATACCCATTATTACGTCATACATATCTCCAAAAATAGAAAATACAAGTACAAAAAATAACCTTGAAATGATATAAATTAACTTTTTAAGATAAGTAATTGTAAACAGATGATCTTGAACGAGCAAACGAAAATTAATAACAACGGCTATTAACCCTTTTGTTTATTCAGTTAACAAAGGGAAGTAAAACGTATGTGACTAAACATTTAATATATTATTAAATGACAATGGGTACATAAAAGATGTTTAAAATTAGAAATCTTTGTTTTCTGTAAACCTTTGTTTAAAATAACAATGTGATATTGCATGAAACGATTATTAATTATTTAGTGGTGAGCAAGGACAAGTCAAAAATTTTAGACTTATTTATTTATTGAAAATACAAGGACATTGAATAGTATAATTTTTTTATATTAGCAAGTTAATTAATGACCTTCATTCCGTTATGTTGTTGACATTTCTGTTAGCTTGACGTCATGGACGTTATAGTATTTAAGAAGTTTCTGCATGAACTCATTATTATCAAGATGGCAGGCAACAACTTAACATCATTTCATTGTTGTAAATGCTCTTATAGTCATATGTATGGTACAAATGGGGATGCTAATATGAAAACAGGATTTGACCACGAATTATACTGTAGCAGATGTTACGACGAGGAAAGTAAACGAGTTGATATTGAAGCAAGAGCAGCCTCTCTCTCATACACTGACGAACAAAAAATTAAAGATTTGAGCCTGTGGATTCGTACATTCAACCCTGTTAAATATTCATGTATTGAATGCGACAAAAAATATACTGGGTTCGAACCTTTTACTGTCGAAGCTAATAATGGTTTAGTTTCATACGAATTTGTTCCGTTTCCGTTCATAAAACTTTGCGATGATTGCTTCAAAGAATTTACAGAGGATACTTTAGCAATTTTAGATGAGAATATGACATTCCCGGAGTTTGAACAATTATATAAAAATAACTCAAAATGCGAACAAAGCAAACGATCGAGCACAAATTAGGTGCCGCTTATATACAAAACTTCAAAAAGAAAGTTAGCTGTAAATTTAAAAAATGTAAAAAAGATTTTAAATCGAGACGAGGCATGAATATTCATCACGAAAAAACACATTTGTGTCCTACATGCAAAACAGAATCCGAAAATATCAAATTTCATAAATGCGAGGAAACAGTTGAGCAAGATTTTTCTTCCATTACTCAAGATAGTTTTTATTTAATTTCTACATCCCTTAGATCGTGTTTTGCTATTTTTAAAAATATTCCAGACAAAGCCATTGATAAAGTGGAAGACTATTTTAATTATATCGAAGAGCCATTAAAAGTGCTCTTGGATGAGCTTATAAGTTTAAAAAGTAGTTTTAAAGTTAGCTTTAAATTAGAAATTATTCTCAAAGATCCTAAACTTCAAACAAATATCAGATCCTATTTATCGCATCCCTTTTATCCCTTAACACACAAACATTTTATAGACAGCTATGTAGTTTTCGCTGCAGCAATATTAATTGAAAATTTAAATTTATTGACTGTATCCGGAAGCGGATTAGTAGTTGATCTTATAGCTAGTGCGGAAGTTCATGTAGCTGATTATAGCCCTATATCCGGCGGAAAATTTATGCGTTTACCTGCGGAATTACGTAATCGCAAAGGTATATGTAACGTTTCACAGCCAAATTCTAATTCTTGTTTCTATTATGCAGTAGCAGCATCATTACATTATTATGACGTACGTTGTCCCAGGAATCCGTCAAGTTATAATTATTATATTTCTCAATTCAAATGCGAAAATATTACCACACCTGTAAATATTGATGAAGCTAAGGAATTTGAAGCTAAAAATGAAATAAGTATTAATATATATGAGCTCCAAGATGGCGACGTTGTTCCTATAGTTATAACTAAAACAATTCACAAAAAACAAGCACATGTTTTGTTGCTAGAAAATAAAAATGGGGAACGGCACTATTGTGGAATATACTCTGTTACTAAGTTCTTTAAAAGAACAATTAGTAAAGGTCTACCAAAAAGTAGATATTTTTGTCCACTATGTCTAAAAAATTTCAAAACCTTAGAAATTAAAAACAGTCATTTATTGGTGTGCCAAAAAGAGATTCCATCCTCATTATCGTTTCCAAAAAAAGATTTTTATAAATGGCGGCAGTTCAATTTAACATTAGATTATCATCTTTGGATTTGTTATGATGTGGAGACCATTAGCGAACCAACCTCAACTGAAAAATATCTTCGCGATAAGTATAAAAGGAATTTAATTGCTCGTGGAATAGATCATTCACTTGCTCCAAGTGGAATTTATTCATCTTCGAACTTTGAAAGAATTTTACAGATATGTAGCTATAGTTGTGCTATTATGTCGAATAAAGGACTCGTAACTTCGGAAGTATATGTTGGAGAAAATGCTGGAGAGAAGCTGTTAAAAACTTTACTTGAATATGCAGCTATTGTATCAAAGCAGCTGAGAATCAACCGTCGAATGGAAATTCCAAGTTTAGAAGAATTACGTAAATTAAGATTAGCTTCAAAATGTTGTCTATGTAATGAAGAATTTATTTCCGCGAGCGACGATCCTCCAGTACTCCATCACGAACATTTCAGTTCTAAAATAATAGGAATTAGCCACAAATCATGTAACCTTTTGTGCTTTAAGCCAACCAAAGCAATTGCTTTTGGACACTACAGCTCCAAATTCGATCACGCATACTTATTATCTGCAATGAATATAAACAACACACGCAGTATTCGAGTTGTTAGCAAAAGTAGTAACGTCTTTTCATCAATTGAAATAAATGGAATTTTGTGCCTGAGAGATTCCTACAACTTATTAAGTATGTCGTTAAGTAATTTAGTAGATCATTTGAAAAAAACTTGCACAACTGTGAGCGATTTGAGGTCGCAGTTTAGATACATAGTGGACAAATATCCCAACATTTCTGATGATACTTTAGCATTATGCACAAGTAAACTAAGTTTTCCGTTTGAATTTCTAACCGATTTTCAAAAGTTTTTACCTAACGTCGGTTTTCCTCAACGCAAATATTTTTTCAATTATTTAAATAACCAAGAAATTAATGACCACGACTATCTACAAGCTCAAAAAATGTACACAGAATTTAACTGCAGAAATTTCAAGGAATTTTTAATGCTATACAATACACTTGATGTACTACAACTTGGATGCTGTCTGCGTGCTTTCAAAGAGCATGCATTTAATACCTATAAACTTTGCCCCTTCTGGTGTTCGTCACTTCCTTCGTTTTCTTATCAAGCAGCAATGAAATCAATAAACTGTCAGTTAGAATACATAAAAAATGCTGATATGTATTATTTTTTACGTAAGTGTATTCGTGGTGGTCTTAATGGAATGCATACTCCTTTTCAAAAATCTAATTCTATAATATCTAACGGATATAACTATAATCCTGATAAAAAAACTGTATTTATTGCTGGGTGGGATTTAAATGCTAAATACGCCGCAAAATTGGCTCAACCATTGCCTCAAAAAGATTTTCGGTTCCTAACGGAAGAAGAATTACTAAACTGGACAATTTTAAACCCTGAAAATATAGAAAAAAATTTCAATAAAGTATATGAAGGAATAGGGTGGATAGTGGAGTGTGATTTGACTATTGAACCTCATAGTCAAGATGAAATTCAAATGTTTCCAATGATTGCAGAGAAAAAAACTATTCAATTTACACAATTATCAAGTTATCAACAAGATACAATGGCAAAAAATAAATTAAAAAAATCTAGTGTAAAAAGTGAACGTCTCGTTATGGATTTTTATGACAAACACAATTACATTTCATATTACAAAAACTTATTATTATACTGTAAACATGGGTGGAAAATTACTAAAATACATCGGGTACTTCAATTTACAGAAGCCCCATATTTAAAACAATTTATTGACACTAACGTCATGCTACGAGCCAGCACAGATAATACTAATTATAAATTACTTTATAAACTAATTAATAACTCTCTTTTTGGGTTTATGTGTATGAATCCTGAACAATTTTTAAACGTTCAAGCGTGTACAGATAGATATACCGCAAAAAAACATATAGCAAAAAAAACTTTTAAGGATTTCCATGTTGTCAACTCAGATTTAACATTTATTACGCTTAATAAAAGTCGAAGTCTTGTAAAATTACCAATTTACTGTGCTGCGTATGTTCTTGAAATGTCTAAGTATGATCTGTGCTATTTTTTTCACGAAGTTGTAAAAAAAACCTTTAAAGATGTTAAATTAATTTGCTTTGACACTGACGGGCTTTGCTGTAGTTTTTCAACAGCGAATGAAACGTTTTACAATGATGTCCTTAGCATAAAAGAACATTTAGATTTATCAACGTTTCCTGTAGGTCATCCTCTTCATAATATTGAAAATAAGAATGTAATTGGAAAGATGAAGTTTGAGCATTACAACGTGCAGGAAGCGGTTTCATTAATAAGCAAATGTTATTCATTGCTTCAAAAAGAAAATGATGGGGAAATTAGTAACACAAAAAAATGTAAAGGCGTAGGACGTGCTAGTATGAATAATATCAGACATCGTCATTACAAAAGAGTGCTTTTTGAATCAGGTACTAAACATGTTAAAATGAAATTACTAAGGAACATGGGCAATAATATTTACTCAATAGAAGTTAATAAACTAGGCTTCTCAGACTTGGATGCAAAACGATACAGACGAAGTAAATTTTCCACGTGGCCCTATGGTTACCATCGTATTGATGACCCAAATACTCCTGAAACATGTAGCGATGATGAGCTGTATCAAAATGAATCAATAACAGACAGCGAAGACGAAGAGTGGAAGGACCTTCAAATTGCTGTTTAATTGTAATACAAAGCTTTTTAAATTGAGTGACCATTTTTTGTTTATTTACCCATGTATTAAAAAGTAACAAAAAATTGTCACACTTTAGTACATAAGAGCATGCTGAGAAGAAGTTTGTTTCTCAGATATTCAAGTTTCGATCACTAAAACGTAGAGCAGCAGATAAAATAAAATTCAACTTCAAATCTTTTGATTCAGTATTTTCTTCATTGCAAGCAATGGCAAGTTCCGACGATTTTATTAATTCTCCGTTGAACGTAACCATCGTAACAAACAAGGAAGATGTCGACAACATTATCAAAGCTTTGAGTGCTGAAGGAAATCTTTCAGCTGCAACTGTAGAGGCTCCCAGTGTGAACAACGTTTCTCCGCCATCAAACCCGTTGTCCACATATCTTCCGGGACCGTTTGAGACGGCTTCGGCTTCTGCAAGCCGTAAAATTGGGTTTCCAATCATCCCTGTGTGTTATGATATCAAAGTGCTTGATCCCAAGAACTGGATAGAGTTTCGCAGTATTATACCGGGAGTACCAAACCCGATTCGAACGACCCGCGGGGCGGCTGGGTTTGACTTCTACATGACCGAGGCAAGGTGCTTGGAGCCAGGGGAACAGGTATGAATTTAAATATTTTGCGTGGTTTGGTTGGATAAAATTATGTTCAGGACAATTTATTTCTATTTTAGTGCATCTGTACTTGATTTTTATTTTTTATTTTTTTTATTTTTAGTATGTTATTTTAAAGTGCGTATTTTTTAATTTTAAGGCTCTCATTTCAACCCACATCATAGTTACACTGCCACAAAACACGGTGGGGCTTCTGACGTGTAGGAGTAGTTGGGCTGAAAAAGGTCTAATGATTCTAGGGGTAAAATAAAAAATTATTCTGAATTTGTTTTAAAATGAATATATTTTATAAAAAAATTTCTTTTCATATTTATTTAAAGAAACTTTGTATAAATTTCAAATGACTAATACAAAACCTAATTTTTGACGCAGGGAACCATCGACCAGGACTTTACCGGCCCCATCAAAATAATTCTGAAAAATACGTCGAGCAAGGCCGTGGCTATTCCAAGGGCATCGCGTGTTGCCCAGCTTGTGGTGTTGCCAACTTTAAAGTACTCATTTGATGAGTACCTTCCCCCACGAATTGGTGGATTTGGGTCAACTGGCCAGTGAAATTGTAACACAATATTTAAGTATTCATTGTAGTCTTATTTATGTTACTTTAAAAAAAAATCATAAATTGTGATTATAAATTGATTACAGGAAGAACCAGCACGCAAATTGGTCGTTACGCTGAACAATCTACTTGTGCTTTTCATTTTAAAATGTTTTTTAACTTTTTGCTTGTAATTACTATATTTGCTCATTTAATTTTTTTTTCTCGCATGCTTATGATTTGTAATAAATGTTATTTACATATTACAAAAGCTTGATACAAATATATTTAATAACAAATGTAATTACGAATGTATTTACTGTTAAGCATAATTACTGTTCAAACAAACAATTTGACACAAACACATTAACACACAAATTAATTTATTTTAATTTGAAATTGTGAACACACGAACACAAGTTTACATTATTTGAACACAACGATGGTTTGTAACTATGTATAATGCTGAATAAATTTTAATTGTAAACACAGAAGCTTAGATAATTATATTTAGCAATTATTCCTTCTATTATACTATTCCTGCAATTAATTCAACCTATTTTCTAAATTTAAATATTTAATAAAAAGTGTAAATTGTCTGCGAACATTTGGAAAAAACAATATTAATAACGGCTAAAATAATAAATTACCAATTGAGCAATTATAAGTTTAATTAAATGCCAATAATAAAATTATTTGTCAAAATTAATAGCCAGAATTAACAGTCATCCTTGTCTAAAAATTTAACTAAAGGCTGCATTTCCATACATCACCGCATAAATTGTATGTATTAACTGTATGAACATTTTTCTTATATTTATTTCATATTTTATGCTTTAATGGTTTGGCAATTATAGTTAGCTATTTTGTAGGGAGTCCCTGATTGGTTGGATTTTCCCTCCAAAATTATTTGAATTCCTATTTCCTGCATTCTGCCACCTACTTACCGCGTGCAGCAAATTCTGTCCAAGGAGCGCGGCGATACCGGATTTCACTTTTCCACTTCTTTACGCTTGTTTCGCCGATTTTAAAATACGGCGCCAATTCAGCGCCTTACACCCGTAGTGTGAAATTTTGACGGTTAGCATTATCTCCAGGTACTACGTACACAAGGCCACCATAGGGACTGACAATTTCGACAGAATTATTCACCAAACGATGTCGGGATGTAACAAGTGGCAATCTCACGTATTCGTTGCGCGTCGAAAGATCATCGGTATGACTTCCAATCTGAATGTCGTAGTTGTCCAGGATTCCGTCCACATCTATTGCTTGAACGCTGATCATTGAACCAGCGGGTGCCCAGAGACCTGTGCTATACCAGCGTGGTACGCTTTGGATCGGGATATTGTTATCTTGTAAAGTCAGAGCATCTTCATTAAAAAGTCGTTTTCTTAGCTCACCCTGGCGAACATCCGAGTAAGTCATTGGCCCATAATTTTCATGAAGGAAAGGTGTCTCTTCGGATTTTTTTACGTTTATTGGAATATAGTGTATGTCTTTATTGATTACTAAATAAGATGACAACAAGGCTGGAAGGGTGTGATCGAG
The DNA here is from genome assembly GCA_034696945.1 of Lipothrix lubbocki. Taxonomy (NCBI): domain Eukaryota; kingdom Metazoa; phylum Arthropoda; class Collembola; order Symphypleona; family Sminthuridae; genus Lipothrix; species Lipothrix lubbocki. The sequence goes on from JAQGAK010002619.1 coordinate 18,229, forward strand.
CTCCCCCGGGAAAAGTTTACTCGCAGGATGAACGAGCATATCCGCAGGTTTTATTATTTCGGAAAGTAAGTGAAAAACTCGCAATGTCAATCGCTCTTTGGGATTTGTGACTTTGTTGGTCAGCGAAGGGACGGGCTGGCGGAGCCGAAATAATTTTAGAACTTTTCGATAAAAATTCTTTTGGGTGTCCCAAATTTCCGACTTATCTCGCGTCTCAAGAAATGCCGTAAAAATATTGAAACTCTGCTGGGTTATTACCCGTTTTTCTGACTCGCAAGCAACATTTTTTGTACAACATTCTTCCAGGAACGCCGTGACATCTAGTAAATGAGTGTGTTTGAGGTATTCCCTGGAAGTGTTGAAAGTCCCCTGGGCTGTACTATAGGCAAAGTTTGAGCTATCGGAAATATGAAAACCCGCATTTCCGGCCACGCGATTCGGAGGATAATCTTTGCCAAATTTATTCTCGACGCAGCAATATGTCCACGCAGTGTGGGATAGAAGGAGGCCGCCACCGTTGAAAACGTATTTGTTTAAAATGTCCGCCATGTCGTTCCCGAAGTGAGTCAAAGATATAACGATGTCGTATTTGGTAATATTTGCCGCGTCTTTTACCGTTTCCGGGTCTAGAACTACTAGGTCTATGTCATTTCGATTGAGGAATTCGATTAGACTTTTAGGCACGCTTCGCAAACTTGCGATGTGATGAGCATGTCCGTTTTGGGAGAGCCAATTAAATGCGTTCAGGAGAAAGATGTTTTTGTCGTGAGGGACGAGAGTGTTTTCATTTCTCACAAGACCATCGTGACCACAGCCAATGATCTTCCCAGCGCCGTACCTGCCACCAGCAATAAGGGGTTTATACGTATCTTCTCCTGCTCCCGTCCGAGTAGCCACGATTGGGAAGGCGGCTTCGCCGAACACAGTTAGCAAACTGGTCGTCGCAGGAAACGAAATGTGATT
>JAQGAK010002620.1:0-19184 GCA_034696945.1 Lipothrix lubbocki
GTTCCTCCCAGTAAATATAATTAAGTCAGAATAAGCAATGTATTGCTCTAAAAATTCTTCCCTACCTCCTGAAAATATTTTTATGTTGGGACAAATATTCTCTAGTTTAAGGATTTTTACTACTTCTTCCAACACTCCGATTTCCAAGAGCGCAGTGTTAGGACGAAGGACAACTTCTCTGGCGCTAAAGCTGGGCATAATTGCAAATAGCATGATGGAGTACAACGGCAAGTTAGAAGGTAAGAACGTCGACACTAGAATGTCCGCATGGCGTTGAAAGTAAATTTCAATCTTGTTAATGTTCCTCAAGGTGTAAAGACATAGCTCGACCTCAGTCTTGGTGACTTTGATCGGTTGATACTTTAGGAACAATTCTTCCAAACTCCCCCCGGTTCTAGCTTCTTCCAGAATCTTGATTAAATCACTGCATTTTTTGTAGAATTCCGTTAATCCACCACTTGATTTTGTGTCTGACGCAGATGATTCCAAGGGATTTGAGGATTTGCGAACACGTTTGAGAATCCCGCGGTTGGTCAATTTGACGGAATCAAGGAAACTTAATATCCCACAGCAGCTGAGGCTACTCAATTGACTGAATATAGTGGGATCATTGAGCCAGTCAAAAGTATTTCCGGATTCTGCAGAAATTACACTCGGGGGTAGAAAGGCCAGTAAAACCTCTTGCTTAACCTCTTCGGCAGATGTTGCTTGTTGCGGAGAGCTCTGTGAAGGCGCTTTGCTCACCGCGGTAAACATCAAACTCTCAGAACGATCTTCTTTAGTCTTCTTGTCGAAGACACACGCAATGGTGAGTACATCACAGTAGTTCAACTCAGACTGATTTTTGATAATTTGAACCAGGAGATAATTTTTTTCCAAGGTTGCGTTGCTGGCTTCGATTAATCTAGATATGAGTTCATGCTTCTTCTTTGGGCAGTTCTTTTTTCGGATGCTCTGCTTCGTTATTTTGAAATCCGTGCCAAATAACGACGAGAGGTGAGTCTGTGGTGAATTTTCATGTAAGAAATGTGTTGTTCTAAGATTTGTTTGAAATTAATTAGCTAATAATTTATTATTGGAAAGATTTATATTTATTCAGCAATAAGCTGGGCAGGATCAAATTATTAATTACTTGCAAATCCATCGCTTGGTGGTGACCCTCCGGAGCCAGACCAAAGCTTTCAGCCCCACTTCTCACAGCTGCTGCCATTGTGGATCGGGGGAGCTAATGAATGAGCACCTTAGCAATGAGCGGTCAAAAAGCTTGTAAAAGTACAAGCTGATCACTCATTAAAATCAAAGTGAAGAATTTTCCTCACTCGAGGGCATTTTTATAGCAAACTTCCCTGCTGAAAGCGTTTATTGTCAAGTGGGCTTGAACCGAGTCGTGTCAACTGATTGGCTACCACTTCGGTTTCGTTCCATAGAAATACGCTTTTTAAAGAAATGATGTAATAGTTCGAATGTCAAATTAAGTCAAGTGTTTAATTTTAATCGATAATTTTAATTACTTTTTTATTTTATAGTAGCATCAGTGATAATACATTATAACCCCAATCAAACTTTACCTCTTGATCCCGTAAGCTTGTTAAGAATTGGGGATTTCTATCAGATAAAGAAATATGATTTCCATATGGATCAGAATGCACCGAAACGGACGCTGCAGCAATAGAAATGCCATTATTTATACATATTTTAGATACAAATACCCAAAGCCGGGTGATCAAGTTACTGATTTTAGTCAGGGGTCAAGACAAACGTGATAATACGGGTGGGTTATCTGAACTAGAGGACTTCTGATGCAAGTTATTAGGCAAGGAAATCAGATGTTTCATATCTTCAGTACTTATCTAAATAGGGTTAAAATTAATTACTGAAAAAGCAATTCTGCATGAAAAACGTATGCATTCTTTATCAAGACCAGAAAGCATCGCTCTCAGGACAAGCTAAAAGTAACATAACGTTGAAAAGTGTACAAAATTATCGACGTGTCAGTCATGAAGTGAGCACAATATTGAAAACGTCAACGTAGTTTATCTTTTTTAATGACGGCTATTCAACTGACAATCAATTAGCAAAATAAGGTGTTGGTTGCTCATAGTTAATTATATGTCTATCCGCCTTTACATATGTCATTACAGTATACACGTTTTTTGCACTTGAGTGGGATATGGTTTGGATCAATATCAACAGTTTGAAGTATTGCAACTGTGACCAATGGACTCATAATTCTAGTTAGTTTATATTGTAATTTAGTATTATTTATTGTAGCAATAATTGTAAAATATATTATGATATGTCGAAGTAATTCCACCTTGCACGTTTCAAGCAATTTGGCTCTTTATTCCGAAATAAATGATGAGTGCTAATTTAAAGCATTTAAATATTCTTACCCATTATGCTGTTATAGCAAATCAAATTACAAACATTTTCTATCCGAAGCGTAACTTTTTTTGAAGTAATCTTTCTACCTCAAAAACGATTGAGGCAAAAGCTATCCCTGTACAAAAGATGGCATATACCACCACACAATGTCCGATTTCCAATTCTTGAAATTTGTCCAAAGTAGGTGTTGAGCAATATAAATAAATCTCTTTTAGATATTTAGTGTTGTGTCTGTGGATCAACCCTCGCTCCATGAGCTGCAAAGTACTTCGAGCATTCAAAAAAATATTAATTACTTTTAGCAATTCAATGTACTGTATAAATAATAATAAATTTAACAATTATAGTAATAATAATTTTTTTAAATAATAGTAAATTTAAGAACTATAGCAATAATAATTTTTTTAAATAATAATAATAAATTTAAGAATTATAACAATAATGCATTTAAAAAAATAATACTAAATTTAATGTAATTATTACTAATGAGTTAAAAAATAATAGAAATAATGCATTTAAAATATCATAATCAAAAATTTTTAAATAATAATTTGAATACGTGTATGATGAATTACTGGTAAAAGAAGACGTCTTTTATGGGCGAGCCCTTCTTCATAAACATAGCATCGTTACTTGGCCTCGGGCTCCTTATTTTTGATATCTTACACAAATCTCTCTCGGTGAAGTTGCTTCGTAGCCCATACCGAAAAAAGCCTTCAGCATCGAGAGCATAGGCAAAGCGACTGTTGTTATTTAGTAATACTTTGGTGATTACCCCAGCCTCGTCGGTGTAATGAGTAATGGACCTCTGGAGCAATTTCTCTTGGGATTTATTTGTCTACAGTAAAAAATAAAGAACAAAATTCGAATGTCTTCATGTGTTAAGACCAGTATTTTCAAATTCGGGTTTGAACTAAGCGATCATTCTTTCTCACTCGATAAAATCGATTCCCGTAATACGGATACCCAGGATGTGTGAACACTTGAAAGCCGTGTTTCTCCAGATCGGTAAAATTTTTGATGATAACTACAGGAGCAGTGACTGTGGCTACGAAGGCTCCGGTGTAGAAAGTGTAAATCAAGAAGCTAAACATCGATGAGGTCAGACAAATTATTAAAGCAGTGTTTATACGAGTTTTGAATCGCCATCCTGTGCAATTATATTTTGTCATTAAAAATGTAAATATGGAATCCACACGTCCTGCTCTAAATAACTTTTTCTATTTCAAATGTTCAAATAAATAATTTAGCAAGTATTTTAATGCGTTGATCCAATTTTTAATATTCAATTTTTTAATTTACCTCGAAGTGTAATGATACAAAAGAACCACGACGTTAGTTCGGCAAAACCCTGTGGATTATGATACTTCTCAGGGCGCAGTAGTGCAACAGCACCCATCGAAACAAAAACCGCGATCCAGATAATGAAGACTAAATACCAAACACACGAATTGAAGGGGAGTCCGAAAATATTCCGATCTGCTAGGCCAGGCTCGAGGTAAAAGCAGACCGAACTTTGAATTAAAATGAAAATATTGTTATTAATTTTTATCACTATAATAAATTCTATAAATATTCATAAGTGGACTCTTGGTTTAATCGAAAACTTACTATGTAAAAGACACTGGAGGTAAAATGTCCAACTCAGAAATGAAAAATGAGAATATTGATGCCGCAGAAATACTAAGATCCACGTCTCCACTTGCGATCTGCTCTGGAATTCCTACTAACTTAACCCCCTCTGGAGACGAAACTAATCGTGGCCATCCATTTCCAAGGATTACATCAAGACTGGAAAAGAAATCGATTGGATTTTTAACTGCACATCGGAATTACGGCTCATCATCTATTTTAGCAATGAACGTATTTTTAATTTTTAGTAATTTTTAGTACACACTTTACCTGAAATTCATTACAAACTGAAGATCATGGATAATATCCACAGTAAGCCCGTCAATTAGAATCACTGAGCCATTCACCATTTCGACACGGGCACTGACTGGGTAATTCGGATCCAGCTGTATTTAATTAAATGAAAATACTATTTAGGCCAAACTTATTTGTTTACACAAATATAATTAATAAATTAACGGTGGTGCTGAAGCATCTTCTTTAAATGTTCACGGTAGAGCGGACTGATATTCAATATACGGCTATACGCCCTAACGATAAGTGTGCTGCTGTTAGTTCGAAGTCCCAACGCTAATTGATTTGTTTTATGTTACATTATATTAATTTTTTTCTTTTAGTTTTAACTTTCGGTCGTATCTAACCTGGATAGCACCACGTAATTTCAAGCCGTGGAAATTTTTTCGCCGAGAAGACAGCGAGAATAACCCGAAAATATCCCGCTGCTCAGGGTGATCATCAAGCATTACTTTTTTCAGAAACGGCGTCTCCAGCACTGAATAAACTTCATACAAATTGTAATGATGACATGATGAGGACACATTATTTAACACAAAATAAACATGTTCGTCCATCCTAACAAAATCAAATATGTGAATCACTTCTTGGATTTCCGAATATTTTGTTTGTATTCTTGGATAATTTAATCCTTGACTTTTATTAAGATTAGACTGTATCGGAGTTTCCCATAAACATAAGAATGTCAAAATATTTTGGTTTCTACTAGAATTCCCGATATGTAATTGACGCATAACCTGAATAACGTTAGGTAGGGAAATCACAAAAACAATTTGAAGGATGAACGCCCAGAAAACATTTTCTACTTTGATCAAACAGTTCCCCTGTATGTCGCTGCAGCTGGTTTTAATAAACACATTCGGAGAGCTTGATGCGAAATTTACTATAAACTTATTTAAATTGTCATTATTATTGCAAACCTCAGCAATAAAATTTAAGGATTCGAAATTATATTTTTGGTTCATGGTTATTATTATCAAATTCACACGGAGAAACCGTCAACGTATCAAACACGTGTATAGCACGATTGTATTCCCATATTTGCAAAATGTTTTGAACCGCATTCTGTAAAATTGTTAGCAAGGACTCACTACAGTCTGAGACATATGAATAAACTTATCGTTTTGCAATTGAATTGCAAGAAATCAATTTTTTATTCTGAAACTTTGTTAAACTTGAGTAAAAATACATGATTATATCGAGAAAAACTTACGGGGAATGTACAATATATAACGGTACTGATTATTTAGTGAAAACTGATAACATTAGGACATATTGTAGGTGAACCCGAGCGGGAAATCGACTGTTTTCTATATACTTCAAGCATAATTTATTAAATCGATATCAATAAGTGTTAGGCGACTTCTGCAGCAAATTACCGACGACAAAATATTAAATTGGAATCAACAATAATTACATACAATAGACTCGCAGGGGTCAAATGTAAACAAATTAAACTAGTCCTTTCTCACACTATGCTGCTCAGACTACGTAAAATATGCGACTGTGTTGTACCTATATCTAAAAAACTCCTATGACTAAAAAAGACGTTTATAATTTTGGACCTAAATAAAATTGTGAATTGCTTCTTTTAGATATCCCTGCATTAGAAGACGCTTATTCCAACCAGCAACCATAAATGCAACCGATTTATAAGCACTTTACGGGCGCAATGGTGAAAATGGTGATTTGGGTTACCCGGTCTTACATTATTGCATTTACATGTTTCATGTTGGTTACTAAAGGTTTTGGTTGGTAATTTAAACGGTTACACGCCTGGAGAGCCAATTCGGTTATAAATGATTAACAACGGTTACATTTTAATTTATTACACATAATTAAAACTGTAGTCCGCAGACGCTGGAGTTCGTAAAACAAATTTCTCACTGTTGATATAAATGTTTAAAAAATCTTTCCATTAACAACGTTATCCATGTTTGGTATTTCTGCTATATAACATTTAAATTTCAAAAATGTCTCCAAAAAACTTTGTCTTTGCAATCGCTTGTTACACTTTTTACGTCAACCGTGTTGATAGAATTTCCCTCACTTTTTACTGCACCAACTACATGTTACAACTATGTTGGTGCTTATGAGACGCAACTATATTCATGGAACTGCTGGACGAGCTGATGAAACATTATTTGATTCAAATATTGGGTTCAGAATACTTTTGGAGCATGCTTATGCATCATTTTTATTATGCATTTGCCCAAGGAAATTTATTGATTTAGGTAAATGAAGATGTCATAAAGTCATTCCAAAAAAAAATAATGCAGATTGCAGGAGAAGGTAATCAAGCCATATATACTTGATCTTATCTGTCATAATGAAATCCTGATGTTCCGTCGCGCAAAGTGTTTAGTCTTGTTTTGTCGTCACAATGTCTACGGCGAGTAAAGTGCCAAGCATATAAATACTTGTGTTTACTAAGAACTAAATGCCTTTTAAGCTTAACACATGCAATTAAATAGTTGCAAGAAAAAATCGTCAAATGGTGACAAGGCTAGGCTGTTTTAAACTCAATAATATGTCATTCTGGTTCTGCTAAGGATCCATTGCTATTAGATCCTTCTAAGATTCTTTAACCGTTTATGATTATGGTCTTTCACAATAATTCTTATTAAGGTTGTTTATTTTATGCATCTTTGGAGCAAATCATTCCACAAATTCTGGGAATTAACAACGCGATCATTAGGAACATCTCATCTCCAATGAAAATTACAGGACTGTAGGGAATAAGGAAACCAGTGTAAACAGGAAAGGAAGCTAATAATAATTAGTTTATACAGCTGAATTTAATTGTGCTTTTTTTCATGTTGTTCCGTTTTTAAACGTATAAAAGCTTGTGCACGGAACAAAATTGTTGTTAGTGGTAAATTGAGTTTTGTTGTCGCATCTGCTAATAAGAGAGAACTGCCAAATATTTTTTTCTCCATAGATTTTCAGCTATTGAAATCATTGAAATCACGATGGTGGTAATTGTAAGTTCATATATTTTTTACGGTATTGGCTTTATCATGGTTTTTGCTTTTTATTTATTAAATTTTGTATTTATTTTAATGAATAATAATTATTTAAATAAATACAATTATTGTATTTATTTATTTTTTTGCAAATTGTTTGGTATAAAAACTGTGGGAGAATTTAATTTATTAAACATTTTGCCATACAGTTTGAATGGTAATAAACGATTTTTTTTCTTTCAGAAATCCTTGTTTGTACTATTCCTGACGATTTCCGTTGTCGCCAGTGACGCACCAACAACGACGGAATCCGCCAACTCAACGGAAGCCACGACTGCTGAATCCGTGGTAAAGACGGAGACGGACGATGCCGTCATAACGGACGCATCACCCCTTCCAGGAAGTGACCACATTTCCGATTCAGTGACATCCGATTATGGTGGGAATGCCCCATCTGAGAATTATTTCAATCCACAAGTGTCACAAGGCCCAAATCAACTCAACATAAATCCTTATTTTTACGGAGTTTTCAATCCCTCGGACGATGGTTCTTCTTATGGAAGTCCCTTGGGGAATCCACTCTCGTCTTACCCGCCATCAGGAGTTAATTCCGGAGCGGGCGAGAATCTTTACGGGAATATCCCAAATGAAGATCATAACTCTGGGGACTCTGGGAACTTTGGAAACCCTTCAGACTTCAATGACAACAATGCTCCTGTTGCCATTCCCGTTACTAATTCCAATCCATCTACTGAAGACTCCTCTAGTGCCGACAGCCAGCCCACCGGAAATTCCAACAGTGGTGGACAAGATTCAAAAAGTGAGCCGAATTCCAACAGTGACGTCAATTCCAATAGTGGGCCAGAACCTACTCATAATGAACCGAATTCCAACAATGAAGCGGATTCTAATATCAACGATGTCAACGGCGGAACAATTCTGAACAACGGCCGCAGTGCTTTTAATGGAGTTCCCAATGCGGATTATTTTTATCCGAGCAGATTCGGCGGGTATGAAGGTACTTTCGGTGGCTATTAATTTATTTCTGGATAATTTGTCAATCCTTAATCCTGTTTATGGAATGATGTACAAAATATTTTTTATTATGTAACTATGTATATACAGATATTTGAGTGATCTCAATGACGTTTGTTTATTTAATGCAATTATTTAATGCAACTTTTTAATTTTTTAATGGTTGTTGACGTTTTGGGAATGAATAATAAAAATGCGTCAGAATTTCTTCGACGTCGTTGCTTTGATTTATAAACTGATAAGAACTTTTATTTATTTACTTATATTAAGCATTTTTTGCAATTTATCCTTGCGACGTTGTTACTTATGTTCAAGAATTTTTTTCAAATAATCCTTGCAAAATTGTAGTCATATTCATCAATGCATGAGTAATATTTTTATTTCTTATTATTTCATCATTCTTTAATTTCTTTAATCATTCATTCATCAATCTCTTACCTATATGCAAGTATTATTTTTTTCCCTGAAAACGTTACTTGTACTCAACTGGTAGATTAAATATCGTTGTATACAAAGATTGTAGAAGGATTCATCATCTTTCTTTAAATTCATTTAAATTCAACACAAATATTAAATTGAACCGATGAACTTGCCGTCAAAACATTAACATTTACATTTTTTCTTACAATGCAATTCACAAGAAAACAATATTATTGTCGTTCTCACTAATTCTCACAGAACGTATTTCAGGTTGAAGATAATCGTCGCGGATTACTAATAGGAATGGAATTTCCTTGGAAAACACCTGCTGCTGGTGGCACACGAACACAGGAAGCGCATATATATTTATTTATTACACATTTTTTTCACACTCCTTGGACACTATACAGTGTCTTAAAATGATTACTGATTGTTATGTCTTTGTAGCCCTTCTTTTTTCTACACAGTTTTTAACAAAAGGGATATGGCATGGCATGGAAACAACCTCTGTGCCTCTCCGTGAAGCCTCATCCGTCGTTACTCATCCTTTAATGAGTAAAATGTGTAAAATGACGCACCATTTCTTCAACTTGAACGTCGTCTGTAAGCCGTCGAAAGGGTGATGAAGGTACACAAAAATATATATTACTATAAAAATGCTGAAGGAATAAGGATTAATTATAGCAAAAAATGATAGTGATTCTATAACGAATGATCCTATCTTATCTTCCCCATGTACTATAGTAAAATACAGAACTTCATTTGATCTGATCTGAACAAAAGAATACTTGTTTCTCTTTTGTGTGTTTTCCAGTTAAATAAGTCATCTCTCTTATATTATTAAAGCTTAATGTGTAATGTGGATAAATACGCTGGGGATGGGGACTCTAAACTTGACTGTGTGAGCAGTCAAGCGAGCACTAAGGAACTCCCAATGATGTTGGGGATTGATATTCCGACGAGTAATAAATACAACTTCCTTTTCTCAATACATGTATATATGTATAAAATAACATTATCTATTTCTATATGCTTAATATACATCCAAAGTCGTCTCGGTCAGGGTCGTTGAGTTCACATGTTTGGAAAAATCAACCTGCTGGACTGGACCATGCCCTGCTGTGAATAATTAAATGAACAACATTATTCAATGTTTTTCCCGCAGCAGACAATCCATTGAATCCAATCTATTTAAAAAAAAGTATTGCAACTGACTGTACATGATGACAGTGATATTTCCAAGGTTGGGAATTTGCGACAAATGCGACCAAATTAAGGAAGTTTGTTGGGGCATTCTGAGACTCCAGCTGGGTAAATTGTTATTGCTATACTGACTGAGCACATGAAAAATTCCAAATCAATTTTTTAAATCGCGGAAAAAGCGAAATGTGAAACAAATGAATGTAAGTATAAATTACAAAATGTTAGGTAATCTGACTAATCTCTGAAAATAAAATTAGCAAAATTTGAGAGTCAAAAATGAAAAATAATTTTTAAATAAAAACATTTCATTTTAATTAAAAATGTTTAATTGATAATTTCCACGTAGTTTAGAATAAGAAGTTGAAAATTTGTCGAATTTTCCGCGAAATTTTAATACAAAATAAGCGAAATGACCCAGCTTTACTCTGTGAAATATATCAAGTAAAACTGGAGAAATTCTTCCAGAAAAGAACTAATTATAGCAAAAACATCAAGTGAGGAGACCGGCAAATATCTGTCAATCTTTTTGCGAGGAATTTTGAGCAGAAAAAAGCCAAATGATGTCAGCCTTGCTTAATGATATAAAACCCTTATATACGATAATACGGAAATTCACAAGCTATTAGTTGAATCATAAAACAGTGAGCTCATAAATCTCTCTCACCCTTATCCACCCCGACCTATGAGAAGCACCGAAATTGACGTTAACATGGGAAAATTAACCTAAATATTGATGTCTCTATGACGTCGTAAATAAATAGCTTTCTATATAGAGACGGAGAGATTCAAAGCAAATTTGTTAGGATGACGACCGTACTGTGTGTAAAATATTTGTACACAATTACACTTGCTATATTATTGTTTGCACTGCAAATGACCTGAAGAACCACGTTGACTAAAACGTTTTTGCGGCAAGCCCTCGCCGTCATCATCAGTACTATACATACAAAATCTGTATAAATGCAATGCGAAAAACCGGACTGATAACAGTTCCTTCGTACTCCTTGACCAACAAGGTCCATATAAGTTTAGACATTACGAAACAGTTTTGCATCTGAGATAGTCATCACAGAGGTAGTTACACAATTGGTCACAAAATGAAAAATAAATCTTTTAGCTTTTTGTGCATCTTATTGATGGTGGTATTTGGCAGTTTCGGTCATTCAGAGTCGGCAAAAATCCTTAGGAGGCAGGAATTTATAGGTAAACTTTTAAGTTAATTTGAGAAACAAAATCTTGATATAATTGGTCTAAAACTTTATGATTTTTTTAAACGAACCCAAATACCTATTATAAAAAAGTAGTACTTTAATTCCGAGAAATTGACCTTGGAAAAATTGTCTATATTGTATTATTTTTTCTATAGATTCCCTTTTAAATCCTGCACCACACCTGAGGTTGTTTGATGGGGAAAATCAAACAGGTAATGCGAATAATTAATAAGTGTCGTAAATAAATAGTAGCAAATAAATTGCAATAAATTTTTTGTAGTAAGTAAATACTTGACATCTTAATTGATACACATGCCTCTTTGTTTTCAAATTGAATTATATTGTATTAAAATTGTTTTTGTGTTTTTTAATAATTTTAATTATATTTGATTTTTGTAATAATTTTAATTATATTTGATTTTTTTAAATAATTTTAATTATATTTGATTTTTTTAATAATTTTAATTATATTTGATTTTTTTAATAATTTTAATTATATTTGATTTTTTTAAATAATTTTAATTATATTTGATTTTTTTAATAATTTTAGTTGTATTTGATTTTTATTTTCTTTCATAATTTTAATTAAATTTGATTAGTATTATTTTGTATTAAAAAAATTTGAATTATTTTTTTAATAATAATTAGCTATCTTGACTCTGAAATAATTGAATTGATTATTAACCTACAGGTCAAAAACTCACATATCACGGAATTCCTTGGGCCGAAGCGAAACTCGGCTGTCAGAAATTAAGTCTTCCTAAAAAATTCTCCGTAAAATCCGTGGACCCCCTGGACACGTGTGTTCGTCTTTTTGAATCCGATACCTGCTCTCAAAACTCACTCGCAGTCTACCCCGGCAGTTCTCACCTAAACGAAATTTCAAAGCACCTCAGTGGTATCGGATCCTTTGGACCGTGCCTCAAAAATGAGTTCGATCAAGCCAAAATAATCTCTTCAAAAGGCAAATTCTTTGCTTACAAAGACCCAGCAATGGAAATGTCCTTAAATGTCATCCCAGATTTATTTCAATTCGATGGCGGTCCGAAGTTTGACAATCATCAGATCGAAGAAGTTAATCTTTACCCCGAGTCAAGATTCTATTATCATGGAATTAAAGACTCCAGACTGGAATTCATCTGGACGAGAATGAACAACAGTCAGGACCTACCAGATTTAATCTCGAAGCTGCGGAAGTCCATTGATGATAACACGAATAACCTGAATCAGCAAGAAGAAGATCTGCTGAGGAATGAATTTTTAAATAAGATCCATCAGTTGATTGAGCTTATTTTTAGGGAAGGGACAGCTGATGAAATTGATTTATTTATTAACTTAATCTATGGGAATAATGGAGGAAATCCAAAAGCTCTGTCGCACTCTATTCAAGCCTCATCTGCTGAAATGTCAACTTCTGCTGTCAGATATGGAATTACATTAATTAATGCGCGTTAATTTCTGTTAATTATATTACTTGTTGTAGTTGTAGCTATGTAAACAGATTGCGAACTCGTTGATTCCCACCAATTCCAATTTACAAGATTGTAAATTAACTAACAAATAAAATTGTAACCATGTTTTTTGTTTTTTTTTCAATTGCTTTTGTTGCAATTTTTTTTCATACCTTTGATGACGGCACATATGTATAGTAATATTAATATGATATAAAAAATAAAAATAAATAAAAACAAAAAATAAGAATAATAAATAAAAAATAATTATTAAATAATAAGAATAATTAAATAAAGAATGAACTATAAAAATAATTAAATAAAGAATAAAATACAAATATTTTTTAATAAACAAAAGTTTCAAACTCGCACATTCCTTGACTGATTATCATTTTATTCATGTTTCCAACATATTATACAAGAAGGCTTTTGAATTTGAATTACATTCTAATTGTCTCTAAATTAGGTTACTTTAAAGATTACCAATGGTGATCATTACTTGATGTACTATATACTATTTTTACACTAATTTAAAAACATATAACTCTTTGGCAATCACAATTTTTACACCTTTAAAATCACATTATTCATTATACATATAGGTATTTACATATTAATCAAGTCTTTCAAATCCATGGTCCAGAAGTTGCATATTACATACATACATAAATAGTTTCGTATCAAGTATCAATAACACTAAAACCTTATCACCTTAATTGTTCCTAAATGTGATGGCATTCCGTTGATGATTAAATACTTTCATACTTACTCATAAATGAAGTACTTCTTAATAATATTGTCAATGCTCACTTGTACACATATATGTAACTAATTAATTTATAGCTACATATCATATCTTCTTACATACAAATAGATATCCATTTAAATAACATTAAACTCCGCTTCACAGGTATAATTTATAAATATGACATGACAACTGATACTTATAAAGACAAAAGAAGAATGTCCTATATACTAAATTAAATTACAATGTATCTTTTGTATGTAATCGAATTATATCATTACTTAATAACAAAAAGTTGTAAAGTGTTTTCAGTCGGGCTGAAAATTAACTGGTAGTGTGACATTGTTCACTGGTGAGGAAATATGTAGGACAATTGCTTCTAATTGTACATTCCTGTTGTTTAGTAGTAATAGATTACACTTTAGGTTGCATCCGATTAAAATTGTTATTACATAATTACGTTAATGAATGATTACATTTTACATATATGCAAACATGATTGACACATAAAAGGCACTCCAGCATGGCGCATACACTTCACTGATTGAGCACAGATTGCTTATTTTGTTGTTATCACTGAACTATTTTTGTTTGTTATTAATTTCTTGCGAAAATTACATCCTGAAAATTTACTTAGATTGAAAAAAAAAACTAATTTACATATTATACATCGACACGGGTTGCAAAATTAATACAATGATAAATGATTTAAATAATCAGCTAAGTATTTAAATTTGGAGCAAAAAAAATTAAATTAAATCTGATCCAAATTAAATTAAATTCTGATCCAACTTGAATTCTGAGCTACATTAAATTAAAATCCGAGGTAAATTAAATTTAAATCCGAAATAAATTAAATTCAAATCCGAAATAAATTAAATTCAAATCCTAGCAAAATTAAATTAAAATCCGAGGTAAATTAATTTAAAGTCTGAGCTAAATTAAAGTACAAATAATATTTTTAATTAACTAACAAGTAATTAACTTAAATACTAAATTCCGTTTAAAAAAATCTAAAAACTAGTGAACCTTTTTACGGCTCCTCACGCTTGTCATCGTTGGAGGAAGAAGAAGCAGCTGCAATTGTAGCCGCCGGTGGATCCGCAGCCCCGAAATATCTCTGGATTTCATCCAAGCTCTTGCCCTTCGTCTCCGGGACGAAAATGAAGACGAAGACAGTTCCGGCAGCGCAAATGATGGCGAAGAGCCAGTAGCACCATTCCGGTCCGATGGCGTCCTTGAGGTCGGCGAAGAAGGAAGTGACGATGAAGGCCAGGATCCAATTGAAACTGGTGGACATGGCGGAAGCCAATCCCTTGACGTTCGGAGGCAGCAGCTCGCCCATCATCAACCACGGAATCGGCCCGTAGCCGATGGAGAAGAAGATAATAAAGAAGATGAGACTGACGAGTGGGAGCCAACCGATATTTTCCGCAGTTTCCGGATCATGCTTCTTCAAATAAAAGAAAACTCCGAGTAAAGCCAAGAACAAGCACATGGCAGCGTCCGAGGCCAAAAGCAAAATCTTCCGTCCGGCACGGTCCATCAATTGCGTTGAGGCAACTGTCGCGACGACCTGAACCACACCGACGATAATTGTAGCAATGGCAGGTCGAAGGTCACTACCGGCATCCTGGAAGATATTTGTGGTGTAGAAGATCACAGCGTTGACTCCGCTCAGCTGCTGGAATAACATGAGGGCCAAGGAAATCAACGTAGGCTTCAGGATCGATGGAGCCAACAAATCTTTAAAACCGGCTGACTGCGCTTTCCCTTCGTCCACAGACTTCTGAATTTGTTGCAATTCCTCTTCCACTTCTTGACTAGATGAGGCTCCGCGGAGCCACCGGAGAGCTTCAGAAGCTTCAGTATGTCTCCCGACACTAATTAACCAACGGGGAGATTCCGGAGGGAAGATCATTGTAATTAGGAAGACCAGGGGTCCGAATCCACAAATTAAAGCCAGCCACTGCCAAGTCACGGCATCTCCAACAGCGTAGACGAACAAAATTCCGATCGTGACTTGCAACTGAAAACCCGCGCCCAACATCCCACGAATGCTATCTTCCGCCGTCTCACCAATGTACACCGGAGCGGCCAGGGAAAAGGCACCGCCACAAAATCCCGTGATGATCCGACCCACGTACAACATCCCCACGCTCTCCGCATAAGTGATGAGGAGCCAGCCGAGGACAAACGGAGCGCTCAAAATCAACATGGTAGTTTTACGTCCGAATTTTTCAACACAAAAACCGGCTATAGGACCAGATATCAACGCTCCCAGAGCTACAAAGGATCCAATCCATTGGGCTGGATCCCATTTTTCAATAGTACATTCCGTTTTGTTCCTATCGTTGATTACACAGATTTCTGTTTTATTCCCCCAATCCGGATCTCGCTCCAGAACAGGATTTGCCGGGGACGTCCAGCCAAGAACCGTTCCCAAACTAAAGGCGCCCATGCACGCCGCGAAAGCTGCGATGTACTGCGGTAATTTGCTTTTTGCCATTTTGAATAATTTGTTTTTTCAAAAAATTTCTTTTAATTATTTTTGTTTGAATTTTCTAATGTAAACAATTATTGTTGTGAAGATTTTCAACAGGTAAATTTGTATAAGGCCGATTCAGTCTTTTCAGTTGCAATTTAATTGATTTTCTTGGTACGGAATGCACCATCCAAGACGAAACATCCGCTACACCGAAGCTTCGCAGAAAGTTTGAGCCCAACTAAAATCCCGAGGGTTGGATCTGTGGGATAAAATAGAAATGATAAGAATTTCGGAACATCATTGATATACGAGAAGATAATGATTTTTTTAATAACTTATGTAACATAATGTGATATTCATTTTATTAGAATTAGCAAAACAGATCAGCCTCTAATCGAAAAGCCCTTGTTGTACATATGTAATGTCACACTGTTATCAAGTTACGGCTTGGCCGGTTTGGATGAAAATATCTCTTATTATTATTCCCAACGATAATCACACTTGACAAATAAACTGCACGTAGGGGGATACATAATATATAAAGTCAATTATGATGTCGTCAATGTTGCGACACCCAGGTATTTTACACGGCTCATCTTTCTCGCGAAATAATTGCAATGATACACATAAAATCACTTATAAATACAGTATCTATATCTACACTTTATAAAATTATTTAATAATTTACATATATGCTATAATGTAGACCATATCCATTTCCATATATAATGTAATCTCTGGACTTTATATCAGAGTGAACTGCCACGTTTATAAAGAAATAATGGTGACATAATTATTTACTGCGAAACGGCGATCGATTATATCCCTCGAGCCCTACTGTCAAAATATAATGTCGACCATGGATTGCATACATGTATTACATGTATTTACATATATAATATTATGTTTTCTTTCACCGAAAAATCTCTCATTATGGAATCCTGGGGGAAGATAAGAATTCTTCGGTAACGAGATATACTACCTAGGTAGATAACTTTTAGCAAAACGATGTCACAACTTTTTATATTTTTATACACAAATAATAAAAATTGTACTAATTAAGGCTTGGACTATTTCTCTTTTTCCTCAAAATTTCGCAAACACTTGTCGAAACTTGTCTCGGGAATTTTTATTTGATTTTCGCTATACAATATTCTCTTTTAACCCCCAACCAACCAATTAATCTAGTTTGGAGTTAATTTATTTTAGTTTTTATTTTCTGTCATATTTTCTAATTAATTATAAACTAATTCCCCATTAAATTATACTATAAATTTAATTAATCCGATTATAAACCATCACGATTTCCATCAGAATTTGTCAATATAAAAATTTGTATCCCTAAACTTAAACTACGTGCTATTTCTCTAAATTGTAGCTTCATAATAGCATAATTTAAATTTTATATAATAATTTTTATTTCGCTCACAATTTATCTAATTTCCCCCACATTTCGCTTTTATCGCGATGTTTAGAAAAAATTCTTCGATTTTGAATTGTTCAGTGTACAAGTTCAAATGTCCACTATAAGAATTTAGACAGCCGGGAAAACTTAGAATACCCGAAATGAGATTCATTAATTCTCCCGCAAATTTTGCAAATTCCCAGCCCTACTATAGTAATATATAGGTGCATTATAGCAAAAAATATGTTCATCACATTTATTAATACACACTTGATGGACTATATTTATGTTGATTGTCCATAGTGGTTCAAGTTTTTTTGCACAGCCTTGAGTGCTTGAGTCTTTCTCAGTGGATTTCGGTGTACATATTCTTCGAACATGCTATTGTTCACATTCACACGGCTAAACGTTTTCGACATGTTTTTATCAACTTTCAAGTGTCTAAACGTTGGGGCTTGATGAGTGAGTGTCCGAGGAGAAGAGCGAGGAACTGATAAATAAAAAATGTGCTGACGTCGCATGTATTTTATTATTCAGAAATCATATTGGCGGGTGTAATATGGCGGATTGAGTGAGATTAATTGTTAATAGTATTCCGTATCACCATATAGTATTACTATACATAGTTTTGCAATGTGAAGGTAACACTTGAGGTAGTTGCAATTCAAACCTTCCAAGAATTTCAGAATATTATTACAGACTGTGTACAGGAAAAGATTATACACACGAGGAAATTTAATTTGAATTAATGAAATGGGTATTCTGATAACTGCAGCTATAGAAATGTGATGAGTAAAAAATTAACGCTAATTTTTTTTTACACTTATTTTTATTGACAGAGCTGCGTTATTTGAGAGCATAATCCTCTATACAGAGATAGTTGAATATAACCCATAACATATATCTAAAAACCCCTCTGATCCTCCTTCGAAAGCCACAGACACAGACACAGCTGAACACACACACACATGTGTTGTCAAATGCAGAGCTCCGAATTTCTCATTATAATACGGTTTCCTATATAACAAACTAAATTCCGGAAAATACACACCTGACCTTGCTATATTTAGTTACGATCCGGAAAATCGTACATTTAGTAGCGCCGACGATATATCTTTTACTAAAATAAAATATAATTAATTAGTTTATTAACATTAAAATGTAACACAGCCAACGCAGTTTATTAAATTACATTTCCGCAATAAAGGAGACTCAACACTCCCGTTCAACGCTTCTCCATGAACTTCAGATCAGAAGCAACATACGGACAAATAACAGATTATGTGCACTAGAGAGTAGAATATTATGTTTCCCTACTCCCTACAAAAGTATTCACACTATTTACCTAATGTGTACAACCCGACGGCAGATGAACTTTCAAGGTTTCATCCACCCATAAAGTCACACAATAAGTATCTGCTGACAATGATAATAACACATTGAGCAGTATGCGGCATATATAAAACATATAATATATACGATACATACGTATCGTCGGCGAAGGATCCTAAAGTACCAAAAGGTTGTTTAAGGTATAAAAATTAGTACTTGAGGATCCTTCACCTCAGATACACAACAACCTTTTACATATATATGTCATCAATGTTTAAGCTTTCCGTAGGTTCTCATCTGAACTTCAGGATCTGAAGGTTCCGTAATATTAAAGGAAGGAAGGCTCCTATACAGTACAGTATAGGTTCAAAATCAAAAGGTATTTAGTTCATATAAATTTTAAAAGGTGTAATAATAACGTCAGCCTTGTATATGCTTATAGATAGTGTTGTGAGTTTGAATATGCCTTGCGATAGATGCCCGGCACTTTGAAAGTGCCCAAAATGCCCTGAAAATGCCTTATTTGCCCCGATTTTCTCAACTTTGAAAATGCCGGGCATTTTGGGCATTTATTGAAGGCATATTGGGCATTTTCGGCATATTGAGCGAAATTTAGA
>JAQGAK010002621.1:0-19181 GCA_034696945.1 Lipothrix lubbocki
AAAATAAATACAAAATAAATACAAAATAAATACAAAATAAATACAAAATAAATACAAAATAAATACAAAATAAATGTGAAATACATACGGAGTCAAAGTAAATATGGAATGAAAAAATACAAGTAAGAAATATTGGATTGTATGACTGTATTAAAGTCCATTATAAAAACCCCAATCTCTTAAAAGAGAAAGCCAAACAGAAATAGAAACAGCAGAAAGAATGGAAACCGCCAGAAAAATGGGATTACAAGAGCAGGTGACAGTAGGAGTGACAGGGATTTTTCCAGCAATTTGCACCTGAAAGGGACATAATGTATAGAATAGAGTGTATATTCAAGTGACTATAAAAAGCGGGTACAAAAAACCCAGTGTACATTTATGTATTGACAGGAAATATCGCCGTCAGCCTTTGTACTCGGAAGCTCGACAGAGCAGCGGGACAGCCCGACCTTCCTGCAATAATTCTTTTTAACTGCACAATTGCTTACGCACGGGATTTTCGCTCTTCTTATAATCCTTTTTTTCGTGCATACATTCCGTACGCATTACAAACCCGTACGGTTTATGCAAGTATTTACTCTTGTTTTACACTCAAATACGCAGGATTTTTCCTTTACATTTATTATTAAACTAATAATCATAGTCTGTTTCATCAATTTAAGGGAAATCTCCTTTGTACATTATAGTTCAAAAATCCAAAATAAATGCACTGCTAAAATAAAATTGTTACAAAGTAAATGTAAACTAAACTACATACAAAATAATTCAAAAATATGCAAAAATTAATAAAAAATTTATTACGAAAATTAATACAAAATTTATTACAAAAATAATACAAAATGTATTACAAAAATTAATACAAAGTTTATTACAAGAATTATTACAAAATAATATTACAAAAACTAATACAAAATTTATTACAAAAATTAATACAAAATTTATTACAAAAACTAATACAAAATTTAGTAGAAAAATTAATACAAAATTTATTAGGGAAACTAATACAAAATTTATTACATAAATAAAAACAAAACTATAATCATGAATCAATACAAAATATATTTTATAAATAAATGCAAAAATATATTCATAAAGTAAATGAAAAAAAATACAAAAATATATCCATAAGTAAATATATAAATTTAAATATGTCTACGAAAAAAAAAGTTGTAATAAATAATACAAAATAATGCAAAAGTAAATACAAAAGTATTATGAGTACATGTAAAATACATACGGAATCATCATGAAGGAAAAAGAGAATGCATAGAGAGAGAGTCTTGCTCAAATATTTTAAATAAAATAATACACGAAGGCTTCATCGATATTTTAACCCCAAAGTTCAGAGCCCCTCTCTACTAAAATCTGCAGGTGAAAGTATTTATGTTCCTGAAAGTGAAAGGCTCGGATAGATGAAAGGACTTGTGCGATAAGAGCTTGGCCCTTGGCAGTCCTGATCTGCGTTTGAATTCTTTATGACAAAACTTGCACTATATACACAGTTTTTGATATTCTCGCTATTCCCCTACCGCACCATTACATACATACAGACCTATGTACATACATACAGGGTTGGGAATGGTGTATACAATTGTACTACATTAATTCGCCCGATCTAATGTATGCAGCAGTGACTTTATGTTGTCGCAAAGGCCGAAATGAGGTGAGCAAGGAGGAAGTCCGTATGTACGCAGCATTAGGGACTAAATGGAACTCTTGAGAGAGAAATTTCTTTGACTTTCATCGCTGGGCTATAGAAAATAAATTTGTGGAAAAGAAGAGAGAGGAAAAGAGCCCCTCGGCAACTGTTACAATTTCATTTGAACCTCCGTCCGGGAATCTGCAGCATTAGAGGATGCTTTGCATAAAAAATTACATTTAATTACATTGCGAGTTCATATGCAAGAGCTTTGGGTTACAAAGGGGAAAGAAAGAAGGACAGGGAACGGATAAATTCCGAAGGCACAAATCTTCTTTAAGTTCCTCCTGCTGTCCTCAGTGTCTCTCTCTCTCTCTCTTGCTTTGTTAAATATGCGGCGTGTACAAGCATTGTATTCCTATACGGGCTGTATGTACATGCAATGTATTACTATGGGCTGTATGTACATGCAATGTATTACTATGGGCTGTATGTACATGCAATGTATTTCTATGGGCTGTATGTATGTATGTATGTATATAAATACAATCAAACAATATCTACTCTACAACCATTATGTACCTATATATAATGTATTTTATATCGGGTGCAGACTTGTAATGTAAATTATACGGGGAATGTTTTCCCAAAATATAAAACATATAGAAACCCGCATCTCCCATTTGCAATGCTAACAGCACACACAAAAAAAGCATTTACCATATGTAATCTACTTACTTATGTATGCACAATATTTAACAGATCCAAAACGTGTAAGGTCTTTGTAACCAATATTTACTTGGACCATCAAGCTCGGATTACACATACTTATATACATATGTACATAGCATGCAAAAATACATATGCATTTTTAATGTAATACAGTCGAGAAAAAAAGACTTCAAGAGAAGGAAATTAATTTAGTGGGGACAGTTCTTAAG
The DNA here is from genome assembly GCA_034696945.1 of Lipothrix lubbocki. Lineage (NCBI taxonomy): Eukaryota > Metazoa > Arthropoda > Collembola > Symphypleona > Sminthuridae > Lipothrix > Lipothrix lubbocki. The sequence goes on from JAQGAK010002621.1 coordinate 2,581, forward strand.
GAAATATCTGCTGCTCACAATCAGAGTTGGGCAACTTGAAAAATGTTGGCTTAAAATTAACCATGCGGATTTGTTCAAAATTTTATTACTAAATGACGAACGATAATAAGAATAAAGTTAATTATCATTAATTATACATATAAATTGATTGTTGAATTTTACTTGAAATTAAATAAATTCTCTAACCAAAATCCAGTACTTTTGCCAAAATATTTTTAAATCCTAAAAGACAATACGGAGAAACAATTAATAGAAAATCCATTAAAAAATTTAATTTCCTACATTGGCAACTGTCGACATATTAATTAATAACAAATAAATAAATTATTAGAATGTATGGACTAAGATTTTGACAATATTTTTACTTTACAATATTTATATGTAATTTATATTACGAAACTTTATAAATTTCAAAGTTGTTTTATATTAGCAATTACTTGTTTGCTTTTTTAATATTAATAGGCCGATTACAAGTGCGGGTAATTGTATTATGTAAAATCGGTTTCAACTAATGCGATACAGTGGATTGTGGTTAAAGCCTTTATATGTGCCCATCTCCGCCGCGGTTTCAATCCGCGTTTTTAGGATCATCCCACTAAAAGAGATTGCCATTAATGCAGAGCTCCGCTGGGGCAAGAAAAAAGAATGAGGTAATTTATGACCTGGCAGCCGTCACTATGCTTGTCGATCGGGATGAAAAATGGGGTGAAATGAGGAATTCAGAATCTAAAGAATCCCCCAAAAACCTCAGCACAGATGTAGATATAGCCGCAAGGCCCTATATAAGGTACATACATATGGCATCACTTGATCGTATCTTCTCTCTTGAGGATTAACAATATCAACTGGAAAAGAAAGAAAGGACGTAGTAGCACTGACTCCCAATTCTTTTCTCTCAGTTCCGTAAGCATGTAATTATTCTTGTGCACATAAACACCGTTGTGAGAGTTCGCTATGCCCCTCACAAAAACGGCTTCTTCCTCCTAAAAGAACAAGACTGTCGTTCCATCGGGACGAGGAGCCTGTCTTCCCGGCCTGGTTTCCTTGTTGTGCAAGTGACTTTCTCCATACACAGAGAGTGAACGCGCGATGAAAAGCTGCTGCTGCAGGATCCCTTAAAAATGGATGTCTTTGCACAAGGAAGATGTTGCAATCTAAGCATTGTGGGGGTTGTGTGTGCGAGAGCACGATCGTAGTATTAACGTGGGACTAGTAAATTGCAATATACTCGAATTGCTTCGTGCACGAGTACTCCATTGGTACGCTGTATGTAGGTCTGACGTTGTTTGCTCCAGCTCTGTCGTCTCAATTGCGAAATTGGTCCTCTGAGCACAAAGCGATAGGAACAATACGTCCTAGTGTCACGTATCTGTTTATACGCTTGTCGGATTAGAAGCATCAACGCCAAGTCGTTAGTTTACCGGTAAATACTTTGAATTGTTATTGAGATTTTACTGTCAAACAGCAAATACGCTCAGTTTTTCAAGATTCCGAAAATAGCTCAGTTGGGAGAACGTGTATAGTATGTGAAAATTTATGCGTGAATCCCTTGCACCTTTGAACACATCTTGTTTTTAAATCCCGAAATAACAATGCAAGAGAGTTTGTAATGGTTTAAAATCACAACATTTAGATGAAGTTCTAAACTGTGTCATGTTTTGATTTTTTAAGTCAGAACTAACCTTAGATTCAAATTCAAACACTTCAGACGCCTTCACGTTTTGTACCTTTACTGCGTTAGGAGAAAACATTTGTTTTTTCTTTCGAAATAAGCCAGCTTGATCAGAATACTTTTGGTTGTAAAACCAGAGGACATTCATATCGCCCAAACAAATGTTTATCCGTAGTAATAAACAATTCAGAATTTTATCTATGCATGCTGCCAATCTTGAGTTTATGCTCCAAGAAAAGCGGGACAAATTGTAGTAAAACGTGTTTGCGTGACCAAATAAAACGCGGGATGGAATGCCAGGCAGATTGGAGAAATCAAAACAAAGTCATTAAAACGCTAATTACACGTGTATAAATACATTTGCATTTGGATTGTTAGAACCGTTCCGAAATAACTCAGTTGGGAGAGGCAAACCGCCAATCTAATGAATATTTAACAAGACGAGAAAGGGCGTACTAAAACTTCATTTCTTTATTAATCTCGAATTTCATGTCATTAACAAACGTAATTAGTGTAGGGTCGTATTATATATTTATATGTTCAAATCTGTATCTTTTTACAATAACATCGTATATTTATTATACATATATGGAACACTTAGAGTGTAATACATTTATACGTCACATTACTCTATATATGTATATGTATGTGTGTAGGAGCTCATTAGTCAACAACAACAACAACCGAGTGGTGAAATAGCAGCCGGGAATTACTATGTACGTATTTAATGTACTAAGGTATAAGGTTTAAGGAACACCATGTCTGTCCAAACAGTATTTACCAAACACAACATATCCACATATTCGGAGTATCAAACTCACTTGGCTAATTAGCCCGGAAGTATCCTGGCGTATACATTTAAGAACAGGGGAAGTTGGGTTATTGCGAATTTATGGGTGAACTATGGACTAGAATAAAAGGCAAATTTTTGCGCAAATTACTTTATAACGCAAATATTATTACCGTTTTAACCTACGCGTAAAATTCATATGTATATATATATATATTATGTTAATGTTAATACACGTACGTACATATTGTGTACACTTATTCCCTAATTAGTTTACATTATGCCCTTACAATTGTTTATCGAGAATACTATTTTATATTTGAATCTCATATATTTCGAATCATAAACGTTTACAAATTTCAAATCCTTATTTTCTTGTCCTAATTGTAAATATTTATATTGCGACCCAGGTAATACATTTATATTGGTATGTACCATACGTATAGCATATTTAAATGAATATGTACTTAACATATGAAGTGCATACTTTCATTTTTTTCCGCAATATTTTACAAAATTTGACGGAAATTTTATGCACAAATTGCTGCCCACAAATGTTACGTACAAATATTGTGACGCACAAATGTTTTCACACAAAATTCACACGTGCAACTTAAATTTACGTATAAATACACTGAACGGCCTATTAAATGTTGTAATCGTAATGTGAACAGCACTTGTCTGAGGAGCATTTGACTTGTTAGTAAAATGTTTTCTGTATACGTCCGGGTAAAGTTTGTTAGTTTTGGTCGGGTAGGATTTTGCATTTTTTCTCTCTATTGAAACATTCGCTTTGCTACAGCAAAAAGTATCTATAATGCCGACTTTTTTGTATCCTAGCAGGAAACTTTCAACTTGTTACAGCATCTTAGGGATTCCTCCTGTCTTCCCCAACTTGTTCATTGACTTGACGGGAGTAAATGAAGGGGAAAGTGGGAAGAGGAGTGTGCGGTTCTCAATGGCAGTTTCCGGCTCAGAAAATCCGGGTTTAAGTGTTGCAAGACGACGAGGAGAACGACGACGACGACGATGATGACGATCACGAAGAAAAGTGTGGTCAAAAGACTTTGTTGGAGACAGCTGTATAGTTTGGTGAGCTCTTTTGGGAGGAAGGGGAAATACGTATGTACACTCCACACACATATATATATATATATGTATAGGCACCATGAATAGATATAGGCGTATGTACAAACCACGGGTATTTATACATGTAAAGAGCCTTGCCCATTAGTTCTCTGCTGCTTGGCATGGGCTCCACTACTCGCTCCGGTAATTTTCTCCCTTGCCCAACAAATTATTGGCAAACTTGGGAAATCCTCCGAGGCTTCCAGTTTCTATACAACAGTTGTTTGGGATTTTCCCCACACAAAATTTACTCTGTAGTGTAATTGATTGGCCAGGAAGGAAGACGGAAGGATGTGGAGTGGGAAGAGTGCGGGGCACTTTCTCTCACGATTCCCTGAGTCCTTTGTAAATATCTTTTGGTTTCCTAATCCTAAGAGTGTTGCGATGTTATTCCCAAGTTGGTGACAGTAAATGCATTTCAACATTTAAGCAGTAAAATTACTTTTAATATCCCGTTACGCTGATCAACAAAAGATATTACGACTTATAAGCTTCAATTTTAACGTCCGCTAATAAGCCTGATGAAATGGTCACTTATAAACCCAACAAATTGCGTGTTGGGGCGTCAAAATAGTTGTTGGGTAGTAGCAAAAACGCCTCTTATACGGCCAAATATTTAAGATAATATTTGATGTGCCTAACAATCCCCTACAATGATTGATCAAACCATTTGACACTAACGTAAAACTATTCAGGCCAACTAACAAACCAAAATAGAATGCGTTGGTAGAAGAAGTAATCAAGCCTATTCAAGGATGCATTCAATAGCCAATGATTAAGCCGCCTGATAGGGCAAATGAAAAGACTTCTTTTACTGTAATGATTTGGCCTATTAAAAGTTGTGAAGGGCTGATAATTAATCCTATTTGTTGCTTAAATGTTTAGTCGGGTAATTAGCACACTTGTTCATAAGGAAAATGATAGCCTGATTGGTGGGCTGAATAAATGCCTGCTTTTGGGCAAAATGCTATGGCTTGTGTATAGGCTAAAACCAATTCCAAGCATAGGCTAAATACTGGACCTAATACTAAATAAGTGGCCTACGTATAGGCTCAATAATACCGATTTTATTGATCGATATAGCTTAAGTCCTTACAATCATTGAATAGGGTAAATAATAGTTAAATTGACTAGCGTATAGGCCAAATATTGTAGGCCAAATATTGCCAACCTATTTGTAGGCTACATCTTTTGCCTATGTGTAGGCAATTCTATAGACCTAGGAGTCGACGAAATAATAGACTAACGAAAATTAAATACTTTGCCTACGTTAGGCTAAATATTAGACCTATGTGTTGGCTGAATATTGAGCCTATGTGTAGGCTGATATACCATAGGCCTATATTAGGCCTATGGTATTATTTAAACGTAAGTGTTAATTCTATTCATGGCCTGCATATTAGGGCTACATGTCGAAAACAACGGACGTTTTGATAAAGTTAATGTGACGCAAATTGAAAACCTTTTAATGGGCCTACATATTTGTAGGCTAAATATAATTGTCGGTTTTAGGCTTAGATTTGATTTTATTTGTATGCCTAATCAAAAATCCTACTTATTTATGTTTCAAAAATGCCTGGCAGCACGCGGAACCGATGAGTTTGTTTAAAAATAAAGCTGTTGGTAAATTGCAAATTTATCCTACAAATCCGGCAAATTTTCCGCCTAATGATTTGACAAGTCAGGAATTTTGCTGCCTAATTTATAATCGATTTTAAAATAAATATTTCTTATTGACGTCAAAACATTCTGGAATATTGCAACGTCCAAGAATTTGACCATTATATGTAACAAATTGAAAGGGAAAATAGAGAGAGCTGCTACTTTATATATGTAAAAGTTGCCGGTGAAGTGGTTTGTAAAACGTAAAGCTGCAATAAAGCCAGGGAAGCAGAACACTTCATCAGGATTTCTGCGGGTAATCGGAGTCGGAGCTTTGGTCCTGACACATCATTTGTCCCGCTTGCATAAATCCAAAGTGTCACTGCAACTGCACTGCCTTTCCCACGACCAAACACACACACACACACACATCCAAGTCTGTTTGAATTTTGTGAGAGAGAAAAGAGGAAAATATAGGAGATGTATGGAAAAGTATTTCCTTGGAATAAGGGACCGCCATTTGTGAACACACATTTTATATAATATGGATTTTTGCCGCCGACAAAAAGTCAACATGTTTGTTGGGAAATAAGCCTCGCCATATAGGCTTTTGATAAATGAAGGATGAGTTTGTTGGCATGAAATGCGTCTCCAGAATTATCGGATACACAGTATTTTCAGCTTTCCATAGTGAGGTCCCATGTAGCTTATAGAAGAACTTCCAGGTTTTTTGAGCTCCAGAATCTTCGGCTCGAGAATTTATAGATAAAGAATTTTCATTTCTGGAAATTCACTCCAAAAGCCTGGAAATCCCGGGTTTCAGTTTGTTTTCGCCATAAAAATGTCGTCAGCAGGGTTGTCATTCTCACAATTCAAACGCCGGAATTGCACACTAAACTTCACAATTCTTTTGCAATTCAACCACAAAACCACTAAAAAGCTGCTGCTTGCAATTCAAACTTCAACCGAACTGTCCACGATATTTTTGTTATTATTTTGTTAAGTTAGTTTTCACGTTGTTAAGTTATTTTATGTGGTTTATATTCACACAAATCACAAGTTTCATAGTGTTGAATCCTGTTGTTCCGAAGTGTTGAAATGTTTGGTGTCACAATTCACTTCAAATTTTTACCCAAAAGCAAAAATTCTTCATTATTTTTCTTCAATTTCATGAATGTTTTGTCAAATTTTACCACCCGAGCACAAGAATAGCAAGTAGATTAAATTTTCGAAAATTTTTAAACTTATTATATCATTTATCCCCTATAAAGAATTCATATAATTTATATTTCAGGGAGTGCTTTACAAGCGGGAAATTGACCGCCAGAGAGTAAATTTTAAAGATTGCCCCCACTTTTGCAATCTTTAAACAAAGTTTCTTCTATAATTGGGTGAGGTTGAGTTGGAGTTGTTATAAGTTGCTGTGTGAGTTTATATATATATGAATGGGTTAATTAACGGTGGACAAGCGGGGGATATCATGAGCCCACGTAAATACACTGAGTGTGTCCTTCCAGGAGATTGCTAGGGATCAAGGCTTCCACGGGCTGCACTGCCGCCATTTTCCACTCATTTCGGACCTGGAAATATAAAATTAGGTATATATTTAGTATGTAGATCAACGGTTTCTTATGAGGGCAGTGGTTTTATATTGGGCATTGCCAGGCTTTATCTCTTACATATGGGTCATATAAGCATTAAGTATGTACATATGGGTCATATAATCATTAAGTATATACATATGGGTCATATAAGCATTAAGTATATACATATTGAATATAAATATAAAGTATATACACGGTATGTGCATATCAAAGGAATGGTGTGGCAAACGAGGAAACACGTTGGAAAAAACGTCAAATGGAGATTACACACATTAGCGACAGTCGTCATTTGTATCTGTCCACCGAGGATTCTCCCACAAGGACCACCACACGCCGCATTTTATCCCAGAAGCACCTCTTTATATAAGGATTTCCCATGGCGTTATATACATAACTATAGTATGTGGATACATACGTACAGTGGATAGCATACGCATATTATCGGTACATACAGGCAACTGAGTACATCTTTATTTCTTAACGTTGCTCCTCTGTGCCGCCACCAAAGGAGCAAGGAAAGTACATGGAATTTGGGGGTTTAAACACATTTTATTATGTTGTATGTATATTCCTCACATTACCCCTCCCTTATGTAAGTCTCGACCTGAAATTTTTATAGCGGGAGGGCCAATTTTTATCACATGAGTGCAAGCGGGCGGCCATAGAGGGAAGATGGGGAATTAAATAGGGCAGGAGGAAAGGAGGCGGATTTTGCTTTGTGGATTTACAGTTGGGATTTTACAATAATAGAAATTTATATCTACGTACATAGGTATACGTACATATATAAAAAACACATGTACACTATATACATCAATGCTCCTGAATATAATATAAATTTACTTTCCAGTTGTCCGTTCAATTTTCCTGGGGATTTGTTTCCCAGATTTTTAACCATGCGGGGAATATTAAAATGGACCGGATTTCTAGTAAATTTATTTTGCATTCCTTTTTTTTAACTACAACTACAGTACAATTGGGCGGCAGAATTGTGTAAATTTCTTATTATTTTTCCTTACTCGGATCTAAGAAAAATTAGAAGGGGTGTCATAAAGGACGGTATTTCTAATCTCGGTAGTCCAGAAAATTTATTACAAAAAAGAGAAAATTTCATGCTCAGACCCAGAAAATTGGCACGAGGGGAAAAAAATTATGGAGCAGCTCTCCGTGAAAAATGTAAAAAGGGACGACGACGATGATTTAGACGCGAGAGCGTGAGGATGGACATGTCTATTGCAAATAGCCGGTCTGCTCTAGTCCATTTTAGGGTTTTTGTTGCAATTTAGCGGGTTTTTCGCTTAAGAGAAATGATGGGACGGGAGAAGCGAAAGATATTTTATGCTCGTAGACTCGCGGAATAAATGCTTTGACCGCTCCCGTCAAATCCTTGCCTTTTCCCGTCATTTCTCCTCTCGACTGCCAAAGCTCTTTCTCCCGGTCACTCACAACTTTATAGGCCCTGACAACTCACTCTTTCTCTTCCGCTCTCCAATTCTCTCAGTTCAATGGAGGAGCGGCGAAAGAAGGAGAAAAATGTATATGGAAGGATAGAAAAGCTTTAAAAAAAAGCCAAACAATCACTCACTTGCTCAACTCGACGGAACACTCGGAGAAAATTGAGCCCGGCGAGCTTCTTCAGATCTTCCGCTGTCCAGCGACCGTCTTCCAGTAATTTGGCAAATAACGCAGGGTACTGCAAATAATACAATGCGTCAATAATTAAATAGTACTGCAGGAAAATTTACAATTTTATAACGCATTTGTACAAATTTTTTTAAAATTACAACAAAGTTATAGTACAACGAGTAAATTTGAGAGCGATTTCAACAGTTTGAAATTCAGACAATTTTTGAACGTAGGTTATTTGATAAATTTTGAACCTAAATGAAATTCAAAATTTACCGGCAAATTTAATGCCTAAACCAAATTTAAGTTTGGACAAATTTTTAGACAAAAGACCATTTTTGGAACAATATACGCCCGTAAATTCCTTAAAATATGTGATTATTAACGAAAGTTATGGTTGTCTAAAAATTTGCACCATAAAGTTGCAGAATATTAACGAGAAATAAATAGACCAAATTTACCCGTTGAATAAACAATTATTTCACTACTACAATTACAAGTGCGAAAGTGAGAAATTGCTACGTTTGTTTGCACATACCTTTGACACATCCTCAAGGCCTCGCGGAGTGCTGAAAAACCAATTTTAATTCATTAAAATAAATATGACCATTAAATTTGCATAGTTGTATACACACACTAATACATTCATATTAATGCATATCGCCCTAATTTTGAAACGTACAAATTTGTCGTAAATTCCCATATATATACACACACACACACACACAATAAAAGAGTTACGTGAGAATACACACGTTTGCATTATTTCCCGGGAAAGACTCGGAGCTCCCGCGGGAATTTAAATATTTCGTTTTGCCATTCCAAAACGCTAACATTTGCATTGCAATGCCGTTGTTGTCGTTTGTCAGCGAAGCCAGTCGTCAGGACTGGGGACATTACTGCAGTGTAGTTTCGGGCTGTAGTGTGTTTTATTAGCCATTAGTGCCCTTACGTATGAATAGTAATGGGGAGTTAAGGTAGGGGGCGAGAATTGCAAATTACAGCTGACAAGTCATTTCCAAGAGCTAAAAACATGGCGGTTATAAATTCCATCATCCATATTCACGTTTGTTTTATATTTCAGACAATTATGTATATGTGTACGTGTAAATGTTTATACGTACATATACGCCTGTCCCGCTTGCACATATTTTCCGCCAAATATTCAAATATTTCAACACATTTCCATATTTCGCCATGTGTTGTCAACGTGTGGTAATGCATTTATGTACGTACGTATGTACCAACATCCCTTTCTATATTTAGCCATAAGCGGCCGTAGCAATGGTAACACATGAGATAGGCCGGCCTTGTATGTTTATACGTATCCAATTTAACATGACAGGTAGATTCACTATGTTTAATATATGGGCCACAAATCTATGTATGTGTGCATTCTGTGCTAAAACTTCACAAATTTTCTACGTTTTATTAAATGCTGTATGCATGTATGTACACATGACTATGTACATTCTATTTTAATAATTCCAGGTTTTGCGTTTTAATTACCAAATGCGCTTAAAATGCTGTACCATGTTATGAGTTTCTTTGATTGTAGCACCTTTGTTACTTTTTAAATGTTATCAATGTTGTAAGGTGAGAAATTTTAGCGGATTTGTAAAGTTTTAAATTTTACTCCCCTGTGCATCTTGCCATGTTTGTAATTTTAGCACCTTTGTATCATTTCAAATTTTAGTATCTTTGTATCGTTTCAAATTTGAACACCTTTGTATTGTTTCATATTTTAACACCTTTGCGTTAGTGCATATTTTTGCATCTTTGCAATGTTCCCAATTTTGAAATTTTGGTGATGTTTGAAATTTTAGGACCTGTGTACTTATGTAAATTTTAGCACCTTTGTAATTTTAATGCAGAAATGGTATATAATTAAGTATGCCTAATTTTACAAACATTTGAAAAAACAATGTTTATAAATGCGTAAATCATTAAGTATTTGAATTGGTAACATTTGGTAAATATGTACATGCTATATTAAAGTTGGCTTAGCGCATGTAAATTGCATGTTAATAAGCGGTAAACGTGTAAATTCCTAAACTGTGTCATATTAGTACATAAATCGCATCCTCCCAAAATCTGTATTATGTACTTCTCATGTTATCAAGTGGTACGAGCGAAAATCCCATGTTAATAAGCCCAAAATTGCTTATATCTATGCAAATTCTCCCTGAAATAAACTGCAACCATATGTATACACCATGGTAATAAACGATAACTACACCTATGTATGCACCCATGCCGTGGTAACAAATGAAAGGGTTGGAATGTTTAAACCTTAGCGGGATGTATACGTTGATAAATGGCAATGTATATATATATATATGCAAACATGTACATAATATATGTACACTATTTGTAAATCTGCCACAGTTGCTTGCACAACGCTTGAAAAGAGCGCGGGATCGACGAGTATAAATACAAATAGAAAATGCAGTGCACACAGCAGCAGCATTTGTGAGTTTGTCAAACGTAAATAAACGGTTATCTGCATATGATAATTTCTATTCATATACATATTAATCAACAAATAATACAACAGCACCCACAATGCTAACAAATGCATACTGCTAGGAATCTTTCCCAAATTCCTGTATACCAGGCGTTCAAAATGCAAATATAACTATCCCCACAGTTCCTTATATGTATAGAAGCAATTGGATTGATCCCGGCAGTACAACAAGAAATTTCACAAATATTCCAATGCAAGACAGACTCTCTCGTTTAAAAGCATGGCCCATTTGTTTACATTGTCAGCATTATAGCGCATTTATATACGGAAAGCAAAATCCCGCGCTGCTGCTATGGAAAACCACTGCTAAGTCTTGTATGTTGTAATATGAGAAAATATTCCAGCAGTTTCTACCGCCTATGTGCCTTTTTGCAATGGTAAATAAACGGGATAGTCACTTTTGCATTCTGGCCTTCAAAAATAATATTCAGGGGCTGTAGTCATTCTTATTGCATATTTTCCCAACTGCGTGGAGATTGTCATTTTTGCCTTTTCAGCGTCGATATTTATAGATCAGGCTATAGGCAATGCAAATGGCTGGGAAATGTAAATACACATTTATTATTAACAGCATAGCTATACATGTATGTACATATATAGAAATAGATACATATAATGCAAAAATAGCTCACAAATCCACACGTATGAATATGCATGCGTATACATATGTATAATACAACCGTATATATGTACGTACGTTTAATACAAGCGTACATATATTTACCCATGTGTAATACAAGTACATATGTATGTATGTATATACATGTGTGTTACATGTACAAGTGTATGTACAAATACATATATGTACATGCAATGGAAATGAATGACACCAAATCTTGAATGGTAACAAATGGAGGATCACACTCGGCATACAAAAGCTATACAGAGAATATGAATTCCTCCCACTTGGAAAATTATGAATGCATATATATGTACACACAATGGAAATTAGCGTATGTCGAATGTAAACAAACGGTGGAGAGCACATATATATGTACGTCATTGTAATTATATTTAATGTAGAGAGAGAGAGAGAGAGCAGAAGAAGAAGTAGCAGAGAGCAATGAGTAAAAGATGCGGGGAGAGAGCAACAACAACTACTGAAGAGAGAGAGAGAGAGAACGAGGAAGAAGAGATGAGATAATGTCTCCAGTGCTGTATCGATTTTCCTCTCCTCCTTTCTCCTTGCCTATGTCTTTCCCATATATATGAACTTTCTCCTTTATTCCCCGCGCTCTCTCCTCCATATATCTATACGTATCCCTGCTTTCCTTTCCTTTCCTTCACTTCTTTTCCCTTCTTCCCACACACAAAAACACCACACTCGTATATTTACATTGGCCCTTCTGTCTCCCTGCTCTGGCCTTCCACCATATGTATGTACATACATACATACCTCCTGCTTTGCTCCTTGTTCTCCAATAATATTCCCTGTCAACTCCTCTTACCCGCTCTTTTCTCTCTCTCTCTCCCTCTCTCTCTCTTGTGTGTGTGTACCACATACGGGGTATAAGGTATTAATTAAAACAAGATTAAAACTCTGCTTCCTAACTCTCAGAGCCCCTTGTTTCCCATTTTGCACATGGGGAAAGCAAACAAATTATTTTTATATCAATCTTCTTATTATTTTCAAATCATATAAGAAAGTTTTTTTGAAAATTTTAGCCAAAACAGTCTTGTTGTGAATATTTGGTGCCTAATATTTAATTTAAAAAATTCTTTGAAATGTAAAAATAAATTTAAACGAAACACAATTTGAAAAATGAAATTTAACAAAATACTTTTTTGTATAATGATTTGCTGTTAATAATACTCACATTTAAACGTGGTTCTAATATTTAAAAACAAAATATTACACTCACAAATTTATGCCGTCGAAACCCGCGCCGATCCCCACGTGATCCACCCCGGCCACTTCCTTGATATGGTTGATATGATCTGAAAGATTTTTTAAACATTAATTTTAATTTTTTTTAAATATTGGAATTAAAGAATTTGGTTTTAATGGAATTTTTGGTAATTACTTAATTAGTAACTTGGTTAAGTTAGAATTAAATTGACTCTCTCTTCACTGTAGTTTTTATGTAAAATAACGACCATTTATTTAATTTTTGAAATAATTATTGGATAAAATTTTGAAATTAATTCTTGAATATTATTTTGGGATTATTTATTTTTTATTTCAATAATTTAATGCGTATCAATTCTTTATATTAAAGGTTTAAGGAATTATTTGAAATTTAAAAAAAGTACTTTTAGTAGAATTTTTTTTTAATAAACAAAATTTTTAATAAAAAAAAATTTTAATAAAAAATTATGTTTTAATAAATTAGTTAATATATTAATAATTAATTACACAGGTGATATAAAACGACTGAATTTTAGTAATATTTTTGCTGCCATATTTTATCCGTCGGAAAGAAAAAATGTCGACAAGAATTCCACCTTTCCTTCCCCGCCCAGATAAACCGCTGTATGCACAGGAAATTCCCCTCAAGAATTCCTTGAAGAGCTTGAGTGAGCAAAGCTATAGGAGGACAAAATTCCTAAAGCAAACAAACCCTTAAGAGACAGCAATCAATCCGACCCTAGGAGCTTTACACAACCACAGGAAAAAATCCCGAGGAGGACGGAAAAAATAAGGAGGAAGTGTAGTCTATGTATGCTGGAACTCCTGGCAGTAGTCGTAGTAGTGGTGGTAGTAGTAGCTTTACTTTATAAAGGTAATCAGTTCCCAGGGAAAAAAATCACATTCCGCTGGAGAGGAAAGAAAAAATCGCCACACGAGGATAAAAAAATCCTGTGGAAAATACCGTAAGGGAAAAATCCTTTAGTAAACCCCGTAAGAGAAAAGTCCTATTGGAAACTCCATACGGGAGAAATCCTATATGTAGTAGGAAATATCCATTTAAGGGAAAAATCCTACAGAGGAAAGTCCATAAGGGAAAAATCGTGTGGAAAACTCCATGAGAGAAATCCAATGGAAACTTCCTTAAAGGAAAAATCATATGGGAAACTCTATGAAACTAAAATCGTATGGAAAGTTGCTAACCACAAATTGCATGTATAAAACGCCATAAGGAAAAAATCATATGGAAAGCTCTATGGGAGAAAATCATATTTAAAACTCCATAAGAGAAACTCGTATTTAAAACTACATAAGCAAAATTCGTATGTTAAACTCCATAAGAGAAAACTGTATGTCAAACTCCATAAAAGAAATTTTTACGTTAAACTTCATAAAGAAGAAAATCGTATGTTAAACTCCATAAGCAAAAATTTTACGAAAAGCAAAAAAAAGGAGAAATCCAATACTAAAACCCATTGTATGGAAAATGCCGTGAGAAGGGAAACCATATGAAAAACTCTATAAAATAAAGAAAAATTCGACGAATGATATATAGAAGAACAAAAAGGAAGAAAGAAATCCAGGGGAAAAATCCTCTCTCTATAGGTTCAGTAATGTTGACAACAAGGAGGTTTTGTTGGTGGAAGACGCGCGAGCTCAATTCCTTGACTCTTTTTGCGGAGCAATCCCGTCAGTCAGGCCTTGTAACTTTCAACGTTATTTTTCAATAATAATTGGGAGGCTTGTCCCTTTTATGTAATGGAAAGCTCCGACTGGAACGGCTTTAATGAGCAAGCCAGGCTCGTTCGGAGCTAATTCACCAGAATTTTTCCTCCTACTTTTATCCGCATTGACGCTTTCTATGGCGGCTCCGAGCTTTACTGTTATTGCTCGGCCGAAAGGTGTTCAACCAGAAAAAATCCTGAAAAATATGTTCTATGTGTACCATGCAGTGTGCTAATTAATTTATTTTAAATTATTTTTTTTTGAAAATTTTCTATGAATTCTTATTTTATTGAATTTTTTACAAATATTTTCCTGAAAAGTTGTCTTACATTTAGAAAAACAATTTACTGAAATTAATATTGACAATTTTTGTCAAACAAAATTAAAAGCGATTTAAAATATGTTTTTCTAATTTCAAAACCCTTCTTTTTTTAAATTTCTACTGATTATTTTTTAAATTTTTAATTATTTAAAAAAAATGGTAATACACTGATTTAAAAATATTTAAAAATTAATTAGAAAAAGTTTGAAAAATTTTTAAAACACGCTAAAAATAATTTTTAAAAATATTTGAAAATAATTTAAAAACTTTCTTTAAATTTCAAAATAATTATGTTTTAAATTTTTAATAATTTAAGAAGTTAAGTTAAAATATATAAAAAATATTTTAAACTATTTTTATAGGAAAAAAATATTTAAAAGTAAATTAAATTCTAGTTGAAAAAAATATTTAAAAAATTAAAATTCTACTGTAACCGGAATTTAAAAAAGAAAACGACTAGAAATTGTTGCAAAAGTCCACAAGATTATATGAAAGGAATGGAAAAATCGTGGGGAAAAAACGTCGGAGGGGATTTATCGTGCGGCCCAAAAAATATTACAAGGAGACTATTTATTGACCAACAAAGAATCATTTATGCCCGACCCAATATTTGCTCTTCGAAGCATCAAAGATGTTTCCGCAGATACATAAAAGAAGCATTTTCCTTTTATTTCCCCAAATTTCTCCATGCTTCTCCTTTCTCCCCCATTATACATTTGCTATATATGTTGCATAGGCTTCACGAAAATGCAATTTTCCCTCAATTTCCGCTTCACATTTGTTTGCAATACACTCTTGTGTCTCAGTGGTTATTTATTTTATTTATTGGCATTTATCTTTTCGGAGAGGAGGGGGAAACAATTTCTCGTGGGTTGACAAACCGCAGATTGCCTAATAAATAAATGTATAAATATTATTTACGCTTTATGGACACTGCATTTACGGCTTTTATTCACTTTTTATTTACGCTTTAGTCCGCTATATTTATACAAGACGACTATCCTCAAAATATCAGGGAAATAAGAAAGGGAATTGCTGGAACGGAAAAGTTTCCGGTTTTATTCCTATTTTATTTACGTTGACTTTTTTATTTTACCTTGCACCGCAGCTCTCTTCCTCCAAAGAGGGAAGGAATAATATTTATTTCCTGATATATCCGAATTTATTATAATATATTTTCAGATTTGAGATTCTACATATACATGGTAAATTTTTAATTCTGGAAGATAGTTGAATACCCGAGAATGACGATGCGGACAGAAATAATCTCAGGATGCAATTCTCCTGATGAGTAAATTAATGTGGAGATTGAAAAAGGAAAATGTATACATGGGCGAAACTGAAATTTAATTAACTTTAGTCTGGAAAGTATGCATTGTGTATATATATATATGTATAACTATTTTGGAAAATAAAGAGCAGAGAGAGTAATCAAGAAAGTGGTGCTCGTCCTTATCTTTTGGGTTGTTTAATACAAAGCGGATGGGCAATGGCTTTTAGAAAGGTAGTGGGAATCCTCGTACGTACAGAGTCATTTTCCCCATTTAAACATATGCTTGGGGTAAGTTACACATTATTTAAATTCACAGAGTCAGGCTGAGTTTATAATCAGGGAACAAGTTTTCCTTTCACATTTGTACATTCGCTTTAATTATGATTTGTATTAATTTTTTTATTAATTTTTGTATTAATTTTTGTATTAATTTTTGTATTAATTTTTGTATTATTTTTGTATTATTTTTGTATTAATTTTTGT
>JAQGAK010002622.1:0-19161 GCA_034696945.1 Lipothrix lubbocki
ATTTGTAGCTTTGGTTTATTGCTAATTGGTATACTTAAGCATCTTCACAAATTTACAAAACGTGATTCTCAACATCTCCACATTATGCATACAATGCTAACTATAATAATAATAATTGTATAAATACTATACAGAAGCTATACATGTGCCATGCAATGTATTGTAATACCCGAAAACCCGAAGGATAAAACATGATAAGTATAGTATTGTATGTTTCTAATTTGCATTATAAAAATTACCACTCGAGAATAAAATCAAGCATATGAAGTTGCAAAAGCAAATATAACTATCTGCACATTTGCTATAGCTCAAGAATTACTACAGTTAAGAGAAATTTCACAAATATTCGAATTCAAAACTGATGATTGTGTCGTTTAAAAGCATGCCTGCTTTGCTTACATTGTCATCAGTATAGCTCATTTATTACAGCAAAAGCAAAATCCCGCTGCTGCTTTGGGAAACTACTGCTAAGTCGTATATGCGTGTAGTAATGTGGAAAAATATTCCAGCAGTTTCTACCGCTTAAGTGTCTTTGCACTGTTGTAAATAAAACAAGATAGTTACTTTTGCATTCCAAACTTTAAAAATAATATTCGGAAGCTGTAGTCATTCTTATTGCACTTTAGCCACTGTGGAGATAGTTATATTTGCCTTTTCAAAGACCAAGACGATATTATAGGCATAATCTTAAATCCTTATAATGAATTTTTAGTACAGCAATGGAGGTGAATTCAGTCATGATTTTAATTTATTTTTGCATTTATTGTTACTGTCATTAGTTTTGGAGTGCATTGCAAGGATAAGGATTATGCTGTGGGGAAATAGACATATGTACGAGTAAAACTAGTAGCTTAATCTTAATCTGTTTTTATCTGAGCACTTATATATTCCATGTCCATGATAACATTGAAGCACTTGTTAATTGTTTACGTCCCTGCTGCACGGAATCCTCAATGTCTAAAAGAATAATATAAAATACAATAGTAATAAGTGTCTTCAAGGAACGGAAGTTCTTGTTTATGATTCGGGATGAGCAATAAGCTGTGTGTAACTTTTGATATTTAAACATTTAAAGTTCTAAATGGCCCTTTAATTGTTATAGTCACAATAACTACATAACTACATATGCGTACAAATATCTTCAATTTTCCAAGAATTATTTTCATACGAACCAAAGTTACGAATGTCAATATTGACATTATCCAACCTAATGTGTCCATTGAAAGGTTTGGTAAATGTCACTTATAAAGAATGAAATCACTTTTAAAGACTTTTCAAAACCCTTTTGTTTCCTAACCCGGAATTTTTACTTTGTTATAGTGATTACAAACTGTCATCCAAGGTATAGATAGTCGCAGATTTGAATGGAAAATGTCATTAATTCATTCCCTTTATAAAAGCTCAATATATGATTATGGAACTGAGCACCTCCTTAAAAACTGTCCTATAATTAAATTTGAATAAATACAACTTCAAAATTCGTAAGCTTACCATTGGACTATTCAAAGAAATGAATCTAAATCTCAACTATAGAAAAGTTTTTTTATAGATCAGGATCACAATGTTTGCATTGAAATGCACTGAAAAAGTTGAATCTATGATATACATGGTAATTCTATTATCTACTGTTTTGCTATATGAATTACATAGGGATACGGGAAGTCAAACAATAAACAAAGCCTAGAAAAGTATACACGCAGACACTTCTGAATTTCAATTCTCGTCACAAATAATCAATGACAAGCTCTTCAATTTTAATTAAATCCTTTTGAAATCCGCGCTATTCTTACAGTGAAACTATATGAACATAGAAGAGTATTAAATGAAAGCAAATGTCAGACGAATAATTAATTATAATGTTAAAACTTTTGCATATAAATATGGTTATGAAGAAGAATGATAAAAGATAATAAATGAAGCTTGAAATTAAGTTCCTTTACAATTACCCACACACGCCTTTTCTCAAGTCCTCAAGGTTCAGATCCCCTGGAGTACAGCGTCATAAATTATATATTACTAAATTTGTCATCCTATACTGATGTATGTATTTTTTAATTTCTTTATTTAAAATAAATAAGGAACACGGCATGCTCTTCCGTATGTCATTGCATTTTTGTAATAATTGTAATGTCATTGGTGTTTCTTATGTATATACAATGTATTTGATCTATAGAGGAAAAGTCATTATTATTGCGTTTGCGATGAAGGTGATGCTATTGGTATTCTCTTTATGTCTTTGACACTTAATTCCGTGGAATTTATATTGTGCCCAACGAATATAAGATATACATATAATAATGTGTGTGTATACATATTACTAATAAACAATTTACAAAGCATACGACAATAAATTACAATTTACTCACACTCAACAAGTGCTTAAATGAATATGTCAAAATCAAAAGTTGTTCAAATAAATGCAAATACATATTATACTAACTATGTATAAGTATATGTATACATTACATGGACATATGAAAGCGACTTTTCTCATTACAAGTTGCAAGAGCTGCGGGTATAAGAGCTTCATCGTGGAAATTGAGACATAAAGACAGTTCGGTGGAATAGAAAGGAAACGAACTTATAAAATGGAACGGTAAATTCGAGAGAAAACAATTCTTTATAATGGACGTAACTACATAGGTGATGATACTTACGAACAATGAATGAAGGCACGTAAAAGCACGGGTTGGTGGGAGTTCAAAGTTAATGCTATAATGGCGGTACTTTATAGCTATCAAAAAGCATTTTTGTATGCGTTCTTTTTACTTGGATGTTAAGTGTCTCAACGTATATTTTATATGTAGGGAAAATCATGCTGAATATATAATGCTGGAAGTGCGGGCGATAAAGCGAATGTGGGAAATAGTTTACTGTAAATTTACATAAAACTCTTTAATAGTTGGTTGTACTTTCGTTATTTCCATACTGGATTTTTACGCAACATTTACTACTACAACACATAGGTAATTTAATGTATAGAACTCCTTATGGTTGTTATCATTAGTAAATTAAAGCGGATGGATGTTGTGGTATCAAAATAATTTGTATGGGTTAAATTTATTAAATTATTACTGTATATGCATTAATAATTTATCATAATTTATATTCAATTTATTAAATCGTTTTTGAAGAAGCAAATACAACTATCTCCACAGTTGCTAAAATGCAATAAGAATGACTACAGCTTCCGAATTTTATTTTTAAAGTTTGGAATGCAAAAGTACTATCTCCGTTTATTTACCATCATGCAAAGACACATATGCGGTAGAAACTGCTGGAATATTTTCCCATATTACTACACGCATATGGCTTAGCAATAGTTTTCCAAAGCAGCAGTGGAATTTTGCTTTCCATATAAGCACTATACTAAACAATGTAAACAATAGGCCATGCTTTTAAACGACATAGTCAGTTTTACATATGAATTATTGTGAATTAATGAGATTTGAACAGTATTAATATGTGGACGCTTAGCGATTATGGAAATAAAAAATAGTAATAATTAGGATTAAATGTCCCGTCTCATATGTTTGTTTTCCTTTACAATATGGATTTTAATCTGTTCCTTGAACTCTTATACTTGCAATGTTGTTTTTGTTGGTATCATGTATATAGGTATACTATTATGTAAAATAGCAAAGTTTTATATATTTGATTTTTTTATCATATTTGCAGTCTCTACAAGGATCGCATGCGAGGATGACGAGATGCGGGTGGACATCACCGGAACGAATCAGATCATTGGAGCACATCTTCAGGGATTGAAGAGCTATCCTGGTAAGCTCCTTAAATACTTACTTTTACTTTTTGTGCATACAAAAGTAGCTTTGTAGTGAAAAACCTATTTCATTCCATTTTTTGCAAAATTTGCAAGTAAACAATAGCTCTTTTTACAATTATTGCATTGATAATTTTATTAAATAAATAAGAAATAATAGTTTCGGTAAAATTCTTTACGGAAAAATATAATTAATGATAATTATAAATAAATAAAATAATTAATGATATTTTAATTTACACTATTTCAACCTTTTGTTTAATGAAATAATGCAAGTTATATGATTATTACTGAAAGCCAGGAAATAATAAATTTACAGTATAAATACATATAGATACAGTAATAAAAATAATAATTAATGAAACAAAGTTGATTAATTAATTCAACCATAAAAATCAGGATACAAATTTTCTACGGACAAGAATCTCGTTAATTAATTATAATTATTACATTTCTGGGATTAGCATTAAATGAAAATGACTGCAACAGTAGGTAATTAGTAAGAACTTATAGTAATTATGCACGGGTACGATGACATAAGCATGAAATTATGCAAATTAGGAAATAACGAAATGGACAAAAAAATGTATAAAAAATAAATCCTTGATTTATTACAGTGACGTTGAATTTCATAATTAAAATCCAAGGAATTCAAATTAACAATAAGATTTAATGGAGAAAATCCTTGCAAAAATGTTTCTTTTAATACTCATAAATTCCATAAAATATACGCATTGTAATAATTTAAATTCCTACTGTTTTAATAGTGAAAATCCTGGAGATTAAAAATTGCAAAAATTAAATAAAAATGCAGCTCACATACATAACCTTAGTACAGTGTTGGTTATTATTATCCTTCCCCCAAATGTCAGCACCTTGTTAGTAGGAAGGACTGGGAGCCTCTCGCTCGGAAATGAGAATTAAAAAGTTCTGAGGCCAGTTAACTCCCATCTCCACCTTTTTAATTACAAACTTCCTCTTCTCTCCATATCTTGCCAAGTCATAAGAAGGATAATTACCGACCGTAATACTATTTAACACTCAGCTGCGAAACCTCCACAAGCTTCAAAACCTCTTCAAAGTGGATTTTTTGCGTATAGGATTATTATTTTAAAACATACACAAAAACAAGAATTTTGAGGAAGTATCATAATAATAAGTATAATAATAACGGCAGTAAGTTGTAGAAGATAGCAGAACCTTCAAAAATAAAAGAATTGCTGATATTTCATATGTACATGTATGCAGATTTGCACTGAAGATTGCATACACGCGGATTTTCTTAATTAATTAGTTAATTATACCATAATTTCTACACGCTTTATATTTTTAACTATGTACACCTGCAAGTTCGTATCTCCAGGCGGAATATGGTGGATCAAGTATATTTTGGCATCGTTTTTGGTTTGGTTTTGGCAAAATCATTTTTGTGGAACAGTAACTGTAAAAATGTCAAAACTGTATCTCGGGTGAATTATTTACTGCTTTATATATGGTCAAGATTTGAATCTTTTATCGCATCATTATTAAAAATCCTGCAATAATAGTTTTTGTAGAGTTCAGATATAACCTGTTACATATATTATAATTACCAGTCCGCATTTAAAAATTACTTTCGATCTTTTAAAGATTCTTTTTGGAGATCCAACGTGGTTTGGTTCATAGGGAGACACAGCCACTTGTCTGTAACATGGATTACCAAACGTTTTTTATTTGTTTCTATATTGTTAATAATTTCTGCGTTTTTCTTATGTATTTTTATGTTTTTCAAATGTATTTTTATGTTTTTCAAATGTATTTCAATATTTTTCAAATGCATTTCTATGTTTTTCATATCGTCGGTGAAGATGCAAAGTAATCTATGTATCTCCATGTGCTGCAAAACGCTGCAAAAAGCGACATCCACTATCATTTTAAGTGCAAAAAGGGATAACTCAACTAATTTACAATCACCTTGCAGTTGAAATTTGATAAACAAAAGCTCCCTGCGTTTTTAATATTTATTACAATTTAAACGGCAGGATATCCCATCTTTGCACTGAATTGTTCTTGAATATCTCATCTTGCATTTAATTCAAATGAAGATAGCCCACATTGCATCTCCACCGACGATATGTATTTCAGATGTATTTCTACGTTGTTCTATTACATGTATCGTTAATCGTTATGCACGTGTTAAATAATTATTTCATTGCTTTGTAACCATAACAAATACTAGATGAGTTACAAATTCCCGAAATTCCAGTTTATTGGTAATTTTTTTTAAACTTGACTTTTATTATTGGTATTAATATTCCAATGTTTTTTAAATGAGAGCATGAATTATGCATTGTAATCTATACGCTAATGAGGAGAGCGTAAGTGTATTTTAAATGGATCGAGTTCAGATTCAATATTCTACGTTTGCTTATTTGCTTAAATGCTTTTTTATTTATTTCTTATTATTCCCTCTCTCTCTCTCTCTTTTATACAAGCTGACTCGATTTATAAAACAAGAAAAATCAATGATATTTCAACCCCCGCCCAATCAATATTTTTACTGGTGCAGTAAGAAATATCAAATGAAGTGCTTAATAAGTATTTAAATGAGTATATCAGTTGTATTTAAAGTATACATATTAAAATTAAAATTCATGCACTTTTGTTCACCTAAATAAAAAAATAGATTTGGTCTCTTTTCCTGTTCATATCCATTGTACTCCGAAATTAATTTAAATATGAAAAGAGCAATTTTGAGTGATGAGAGAAAGCATTAAAAGTTGTTATTTAAGACTACCTTATTGTTGTCCAGCCAAGTAGTTTTTGTATTTATATTTATGAACACTCGAAGGGAAGGTAATGCAATAAGTTTTATTTATTACATTAAAATATCTGCTTAATATTCCATTATACTTTTGATACTTTATGTCTACCTTGATAAGTTGATGGTTTTGTATTGTTGTAGTTTAGTATAGTTGTAATGCTTGTTTTTATATATTAATTTTGACATTTTTATGTATACAGTATGATTGTAATCATAATTATTAGAGAAAGAAAATCCATTTAATAAATGAATCAGGGAAATTTCAAATATAAAAAAAAACTTTACAAAAATATGCCTGACCGTTATTGACCTTCAGAAAATTAATTGCTGTACAAAAGTCAACGTTAATTTTTGGACTTGGGGAGGAACAAATTGTTTGAATTAATAAGCTTCATATATGACGTATAATAACGACGTAACAGAATTATGTTAGAAGGTAAATAGCAGAATAATCTTTCTTAAGGCACATAACAGAACCTTATGTTAAGGTTTAGTTAGTCAGAATCAAATGATAACAAGGTTCATAACAGAATTATTCCTGCAGTTTATTGAGCACTGATCCTTTTTGTACTATAAAACAAAATTCATATAGAGAGATACTTCCTTTTGTAATACATTTTTTTACATACGGAACCTTTTTTTTACTAACCACTAACAAACAATCCCTGTGTAATGTTATGGAAGTGGATAATTTGTAAATTGACATTTATTCACATGTTGCGTGCCGTCTGGTCATTGAGACTAATAACACGATCCGCCATGAAAAGTTAACCATCCGCAAGTCCGGCGATGGTATTTCGTATTAGTTAGTTATAGGTATCAAGTTAGTAATATAGAAAATATATACAGGGGAAATAATAAATATTTTTTAGAACAGTCTATGGTTTCTTTTTTATGGATTATTCAGTTTTGGTAGGATTGATTGACATTTTCCTGAAGGAAGCTTAAACGGAATTTTGGTTCTTTTAAAAAAATAGAAAACATTTAAAGCAAATCATTGCTGACGTACTGATTTATTTAATGTCATTTAATTTATATTATTTAGGAAATCACAAAACATCTGTTGACTGTAGAATTGAGAAGAAGTTTAAGCTTTACATGCGTAAGCACGGAGAACAATACAAAAGTAAAATTTTACTTTAAATTAAATTTTGTCAAATTAAAGTAAGTTTGACTTTCCTCCACGGAAAGTTCTCCACACAAAGACAATGCACAGTTTTTTCCGTTGTTTTTTTGTTTCGTTTTTATTCTTCTTTCCCTCAAATTTCCTCTCTTATTATATATGAGGTCTTAATTTCAAACGTGGATTTGTCGCTTGAATGAAACTCTGCGTGAGTGAAGACATGTGCCGTTGTGTGTGTTGCGTGCAGTAAGTGTCGGGCTCTGTATGTAATGCGGTGTAATGTTAATCATACATTGTACATATATAAAGAAGCTCTGTGTGTATAAAACTGTATATATATGCATCTTTAACATTTAAGTAAAATAAATACACTTTTAAACATAATAGTATATGTCGTGGAAGGAACTTGAAAAAATTCAAGTGTGTAGGAAAAAATTCTGAGTAAAATGCCTAATAACAACGACGAGTAAACAATAATAATAATAATGCTCCACCAACAGTGAAAACGGTACGTTTACTTTTTACGCAGTCGGTGTCATGGCAATAAGAAATACATATAAAAACTCACTATTACAGAACTCTTACATAAACTAATACATTGTAGTTGAGAAGGCAAATATAACTATCTACACAGTTGCTAAAACACAAGAATGACTATACAGTTACAAGATATTTCACAAATATTCCAATGCAAAACTGATGACTACGGCGTTTAAAAGCGTTGCCGCTTTGTTTAGATTGTCATCAGTAGAGCTCATTTATTACAGCAAAAGCAAAATCCCACTGCTGCTTTGGGAAACTACTGCTAATTGTAAGTCATATATGCGTCTAGTAATGTGGGAAAATATTCCAGCAGTTTCTACCGCTTATGTGTCTTTGCATGATGGTATATAAACGGAGATAGCTTCATTTGCATTCCAAACTTTAAAAATAATATTTGAATGCTGTAGTCATTCTTAATGCATGTTAGCAACTGTGGAGATAGTTATATTTGCCTCTTCAACAAAGATGTAAGTACTAAGAGAAGTAATGTACTAATACGTGAGTGGTTTTGCACGACAATACTTACATATACATACTTTGAATTATTTAATCATTTATTTACATGCATATAGTAAGCTCATACAATGTAATGCAATATACGGAATCTTCCTTCCTTCCTGTTGAATCAAGTTCCTGGTTAGTAAGACACTCTCAACCCTCGACTGTGCATCTATAATGAAAGTTAAAGCATTGTTGAAGATTGTGTGTGCGTTTCTATACACCTCTCATGCCATATGCCTAATTGAATGAACACACCTGCAATCTCAAGAACAATATGATCTATGTTACTGTACAATGTGGAATAGTAGGAGTAATGTTATATTAGCAGAATGTAATTTAATGATGAGGTGATCGAGCATGAGCAAAATGTTATTACGATGAAGCAACGCATAGGAGGAAAAAAGGAAATACACAGCAAGATGTTTGAAAGAAAAAAAATCCCTAAAACCTACACCGCAATTTTCAGCTATGCGTATAATACAATCAACTTTAAATGAGTTTGGGGAAGTAAATGCGAAAATAAACATATAGTACGTATGTATAATTATGTATATGTAAGGTTATCCTTACTTTTTTTCCAAATGAAACATCCGCTTGTTCTTCTGTTCATGTGTTATATTCCATCCTCGCACAAGACTCAGTGTGGTACACTAAACTTGTAACGTTTTTTAACGTTACAAATTTACCACTGCTGACTCCGGCTCGTAATGATGATTATTTTTGGATTTTCTGCTCTCAACGTAATAACAATGTAACAGTTCACCATTATATTTAGCATTGTCTTTGAAATGAATCCGTACAGAAGTATACAATGACCATTATTAGCACGCACGTTAACTGTTTGGGTGACTGACATGTCTTGAACGTTATGATGAAGTTTCTTTTTTTAAATCCAATTTTCGGTAATTTAATTATTCCACGATAAATTGTAATTTATTTATTGCAAAAAACATTGATATACAAAATGAATAATAAATTTAATCTCTAGCAATACTGATCCAAGTTATTGGAATTGCATTAGATTTGTTTTGACATTGGACCTGATGTCCTTGAAGTCATATCAGATTTGAATGGAAAATAGAGTTGCAAGGCTATTATTTTCAATAATAAGTATATACGAATATTATGAATTCTTGGATGATTGACTGGCCAAAGAGATCCTATCAAGATTAGGAATATAATTGGATGAATTACATTATCCGATAAAAAATAGATTCGTTTTTTCTATTCTTTTTTTATAAATGCACATTATACACTTCAGAAATTTTTTGCGATATTATAAAATTGCACTTCGGAATCACATATCTGAACATGACTTGAAGGAATTCTGTAGAATACAAAAATTAACATAATTTTTTGTGCAAACGTTAAATCATTGACTAAAGTAAATAATGGAAGATGTCCACGGCTATTAACTATAAAATTAAAAGCTGTGATCCTCCTCACCTGCTCGGCGTTACAGCAGAGACGAGAGATTACAAAAATGTGGCCTGAAGGTATCAAAAATTAATTTATCGTGAATGATATTCCCCGACTGAATAGTATAATCTCTACATAAAATCAACGACTGACCTAGTCAATAATATTACTTATGACCACGGTTACAGCACAACTGTCAGATCCGTCCTGGGAAAATTTATGAATTTCATTCAGTCATAATTCTTTTTTTGTAGAGTCCATCTGTAAATGGGCTCTTCGTCTTATTCGTTCTTGCGTTGTCGCTCTGAGCCAAACTACAAATTACATATATGTGGCGATGGTTATGGACATGCGGAGTTACTAATTTTGAAATGGGAATAAATCTGCTGCATAATGGTGGATGTCATTTCATGTTACGTTAGGTCCCATATGATTATGAAAAGGTCAAGCGTTCCGTATAGGAGAATCGTTTCCACTTACATGATGACGCAGCTGTGGTGATGTGCTAGTGGAACAGAAAATGATTTTGGTCACTTGAGGTATTTTCTGATGATGTAACGTCGTGGTTGATGATGGGACGGGATTTTGCAGGAATTGGGCCGTAAATAATTCCTTTCGTCATGTCTTCCCAATCTCAAAACTTGTATTGTCTTTTAGCATTACGTTACTCCTTCAATTGGTTCAACGTGGGAAATTGTTTGTATTACGAAATTGTTTTATAATTTTAAATCATTTTTAATAATTTCAATAGCATTCATTTAATTTCTTTAAATTTCTAATTATAATATTTCTAATCTTTTTACTGTTAATAAATAGTTTTCCGAGCTAAATGCCCATAATAATTATGGGATAAATTATTTAAGATCAGAAGTCCTGTTTCAGAGTTTAGAATCAAAAGAAAAGAAGCCAAGAAGATAAAATTTGAGAAGGCAAGAACGTGTCAAAATTACGGTTATAATTTTTGTAGATTTTATCCTCCTGAATTGCCATCGTTCGTTCAGTATTTAAAGGGAGTTTTATGTGTGCGAAATAAGACAAAGGAAAATAAATCAGTTTCTTTTGTATTGTAGTACAGATAGTAGCTGTGGTGGTGCATTATGGTTCAGTTTTTTTTCTCCTTCATTGAAATAATGTTGTATTATGTAGGGAGGTATCAGTAAGTGTAGAAAAAATAATAGAAAAAATATCTGTACATCATATGGCTAAGGGCTAGCCCGAGTTTACTATACTAGGTTATGCTATATGGATTATGTTATGTTATATGGGCTATGTTATGTTATATGGTCTATGTTATCCTATAGATGGGCTGTACTGTATGTTTTGTTGGAACAAACGTGTCAAGTAACGAATTATTCACCTTTATTTTACTGACCGAGAAGTATAATATAATTTCTTAGGAGCTTGATTACTACTTGGCTTCTACTTATTATTACATACATACTTGTAAAGTCATGTAGCACCTCATTTCTGAGTAATTGAAAAAAGAGTTGTTCTTTTCTTTCCACATAGACAGTAAAGGATCATTAACTGCAGGGTTTTTTAACATTTCCTTGGTCGAGTCAGCTGTTATGTTACTTATTGTGTATTCGGCTGTATGTATAGTCCGACATGGGTAAGAAATCTCACCGCTATTGTTTTGGTCCAAGGGAAAAAAGCTGACCTAATAAGCATTGACCCATATTGTGAATCATTGTTGTTAATTGTCCGTGGAGTGTATGATCCTTTGCTTTGCAATATGACTAATGATGCTCGGTACACTGTAAGCTCATACTTACTTTATGCTTTAGTACAGATATAGTTAGTAAATATAGTTGCAACTATATCTAACACTGATGTGAACTCAACTTCACTTCGGTTGAATAAGTGTTGTGAACTTAATAAATCACAGCTTGCTGTACTAAACGGAGTGTATTATACGTATAAAGGAAAAAGGTAAAGAAAATGTGTGGCTATGATTTTATATTGTTGCACGTGGTAAAAGAAAAGGATTACATTGTGCATGGGAAGTATATAGAATCTGCTGAAAATAATTTACACCTTGTTGGAGAGCTTATATCATATGAGTTGTATGCAATGCACATTGAAGTCAAGTGTTGTTATACTCTCTAAGGTCTGATGATATGCTTGACATGTCAACTGATATGTTGCTGTGCTGTCAGGAACTCGAGATCGTAAATTCACACAGAACCCGTATTTAATCAAGGGGCAAATCCTCAAGTCTTTGCAGGCTCTACTATGTAATCTAGTCTGTAGAGAATGCTGTCTGTGCTAGAAAAACTAATTCGACATGGTTTTACACGTGCTGAGAGATAGTTCAGTGGGCTTTTAATTTGGGTTGATCAGGAATCACATTAAGGTTTTCTGAAATATGTTGTCGGTGAACTAAATTATTATTTTATTTGAAACAATGTTGTAAGGAAATTGGAAAAAAATGTGTGGCGGGCATGTTTGAAGATTTATTCCACAGTAGAAATCATGGAAAACTGCAAAACATATATTTAAAAGCATGCAAGAAGGATAGTTACCTTGAAGATTTGCAACTGCAGCTTTTAGTCCCTGAAATTATCATTGTTGCATATTGATTTGATAATCTTTACTTTTATTACGGCAAATTAAAGATTTCTTCTCGTAATTTAGTTTATTTATTCTGGTAAATTCTCGATTTAGTCTACATATAGCAACTTTTATTTATTCAGGCGATTTTTCCAAAAATAAGCAATAGTGAGGTTACTTGTTGTATGCACAATTGATAATTTATTCCTGCATAATCTTCGTAGGTAATTATATATTTATTCTTGTAATTGTAATATTGCAGATAAGTCGTGTAGACCAGAAATCATAGAGGAGTCCCATCTTCAATTCCGCCTGGCTCTAAAAGACTTTTACCGGTGTGGAACCACGCAGATCCTCAACAAGATAACGGTAAGTCTACGACTCTTGACTGTTTCTCTTTCGTAAAAGAATAAAGGTACTGCCAACTGTACTAATGTGTGTTCAAGTACGTTGAATATGCCTTCTACATAATTGTAAGTGCTTGATATACGTGATTATAGGAACGTTTTACAGTGCTGTTTTAGCTGTTGAACTAATGCTTTTGGAATAGGGCAGTGGTAAATGCTTTATCTTGTTTTATTATGTATCCTGTATATATTACAGGCATCCCTTAATGACAATACTTGCTTCTGTAATGCGTTCCTGACTGTTGTACTATATAAGTGCAGTCAATGTGTACGAAATGCATAATAGAGGAACGTCGATCTCCGCAATGCAAAGTTTTGGTCTTGGTTTTGGTGTTGGTCTTCTTGATGTATATGTGTTTGCCTATATCTGCTGCTGATGATTTGGATGTTGGCGTGCGATATTCTCCGTTATTGTTCTCCCCGCGGTTTCACCTAATTGATACGACGTTCCCACCATTTGAAATTATTTTCCAAGATTATCCCAGAAGATTGTACGAGGTTTGGTTGGGCTCCCATACACATATACTTGTATATACTACTCATTTAGGAGGACAACCTGTTGCATCTTGTGCATGCTGATTTCTATAGTATATGTGTTGAAGGTTTTCGGTAATGCATGTATTTTCTTACGGCATCCCACCGGATTATGTGTTTTGTTGATTAACGCAATTTAGTGTGTGTAGTTTGGGAATTCGCAATACAGGGTAGAGAGACTTGACTTAATAGCATTGCAAATATGTAAGCAATAAGTTAAAAGAGGGAAGAGCCAAGCTTACGGTGTTATTTAAATAAAGTGAATACATACACGCAAGCCAAATTACATATCCATTTTTATTAAATTGCTTCACTAACAATGCAACATCAAAATTTACTCACATGTCATAGAGAGCTTAAATTAGGTATTTACATACTCAAATCAGGCATTTATATGCTTAAATATCGCATTTACACGCTTATGTCAAGTATCTATATGTGGGAATAACAAGTCAACAAACCTAAAGATTATATTTACATACTAAATTAATACATTTAAATACCTCAACAATGTATTTATATACTTGAATAGTGTATTTACATACTTAAATTATTTATTTTTATACGTAAATTATGTATTTCTATACTTAAATTATGTGTTTCTATACTTAAATTATGTATTTCTATACTTAAATCAGGTATTTCTATACTTCAATTATGTATTTCTATACTTCAATTGTGTATTTCTATACTTAAATCAGGTATTTACTTACTTAATATTAGGTATTTGCATACCAAAAAAATCCATTTATGTGCTTAAATAATTTATTTATATACTTAAATAATGTATTTGCATACTAAAATAATGCATTTGTATGTTTAAACAGTGAATCCTATACATAAATGATTTATTTAATATTTAAATATTACAATTCATCAAGTATTTGTCTATCTAACGTAACGGAAACGTATTCGCACAACCTAAATAACAGTATGACTATTATTATATAAAAAAATATTTTGCAATATTAAAATACAATTTGGATTTCTGAAGTCCATGAAAGTGTTTGATATGTATATAATTTATACCGAGTCTTTATGTAATAATGGTAACTAGAGATATCTACTAATGACATGCCTTTTCACTATTACCGATATTACTGCTGCGTGTGCTCGGTCAAGAGAAATTTCACACCTTATCAGGCGTTACAGCACAGCCATGGAGATTGGAGATCATATGGGCACTGTTGAGGAACTTTTTTTTTGTAAAAAATCGTTGCTGTTATTCTTGTTAAATTGCAATTTTGTAAATGTTATATTGTAGTTCATCATTTTCTTACCCGTTTTGTTTTTCTTATGAAGTTATCATTACTCATGAAAACAGTGCTTGGTTTCTAGTAATGACACACGGAACTCTCCTCTAGTTATAGTATAATGCACTTTAAATACCTATCTACCTTGAATCTGTAAATTACACATACCTAAGTAAACAGGATGCGAGATGGATAACTAAATTATTTTTCCCTCGGTCCTTTCAACATATACGCGTATATGCATATAGAAGCTACTACTGCCGGTCTTGATTATGTCATTGCTCGGCGGAGGAAGGGCTGTGTTGCCAAGAAAAGTGTTTCGACGATATCCTGCAAGCTTTATTGTCAGTTTTTTGTTGGTCTGTCGTTAAAAAAGTCCAAGAGGTGGTTCTTTAAGTAATTGTTACCTTTACCTACGTAAATGTTTCATTATAAAAATAAGAGTTTTCTATTTATTAAGTGCAAAATCCTCTGAGAAGCTAAAGACAATTGTGTTGGAAAATTTTATTTTGCCCTATTGGAACGTTCCGTTCAAGATAAAATCGACAAAAAGCAGGATTGCCTTTAAAATTCAATACTGAGAAGCAATATCATCTTTGAAATTGTATTAAATGAGCAGCAGAATTTCTTCTAGATACATATGAAACTTCGCAAGAGGAGAAGGATTTTGGAAAGAATTTTCACATCGTGTACTCCGAGAATTGCAATAATTACGTAAATGTCATAAATGTTTAGTGCCTATTAGGATGCTTATAAGTGACTGAGCATTCTACGACCAACCACATTTTTGTACCAGAAAGAATGCTATTTAGTTGGTGATTTTTAGATTATTTATCTCTCAATACAGGTATGTAGGTACATACATTGAGTTTAAATCAGTAATCCGAGAATGATTTAAAATTTTCGTAATAAGTTACGCAGTAACTATATTGCGTATAGTCCGCAACCTGTTATTTGTTCATTATTGTTGGTATTGGTAGTTCAAGTTTCTTCGTTTTATCGATTAAACGGTGAGATTCCTCGTTTATATATTTAAACAATACCAAAGGAAGGAGAATTTTTGTAGTTAATCGATTAAAAGATCATTGGGTTTCCGATAGTAAAAATGAATCAATAGCATTTCTCGTATTTAATTGATGGGACGATAGTATTTCTTGTATTCCACAAATGAAGCGACTGGTTCTTTTCCTTATTTAACAGATGAAAACTTCACAGATGAAACCTGAAACGATGGGATTTATTGTATTTAGGTCTGATGAGTTGATGAAAACCTTGGATTTTATAAGCCCAAACAATGAAATTGCTTGCATTATAACTCCACAAATCTAAAGTGAAATGTATTTTAGCAAAGAAACCATCACCGACATAAAACTACATAAAAACCCCAAGAAATAGGAAAAAAATTAAAATTCATTAGCATTGTTAAGTTGTACTTACATACTTAAGATTATTAACACTATATAGAATTATTATATTGCAGCGTTTTTAATGAGGATTGTATTAAGTAAGGGAAAATTCCTTGTTTTTTAACAATCCCGCATTGTACAAGATAGTTGTTGACAGTTCTCCTACCCACTCTCCCTTTATTGTATTTAGTTTCACAAAAGCAGATTTCTACCTAAATGTCATCGCGAGTAGAGAAAAACGTTGCTTATTATCTCCCCATCAAATATCGTTGTTAGAAGTGCTGTCAACAAGCCACTTATGGCAGTGTAATGTGCTGTGAGTAATGAATTTTATTTTCACCAAACGCAGGATTTTCATGGGTTTCTTTAGCTATTATATAGTTATTATATACTTATATTTATTTTTTCACTGATGAGGCATTAAAGGTTTTTGTACTTATGTACAACGTGTAGCTCATTTGTATATACTACGTTGACCTCTCAGCTTCCTGAATCTTGACATCTGCAGTATATCTCCACAACTGAATACAATCGCTGTATGATCTGTAAATGACTCAATCGTTGACAATAACGCAACGCTCATCGTTTCTGAAGGCAGAGGATTCTCGCGTTCATATGACATGACTAACACCGAGAAAAACTCTCGTAGACTTGGAACTTTTAACTTATTATGTACTATACAGTAATATAGTCCGCCTCCTCATTAAAGATAAGATTGTAACGTATAAGTAAATGGCTTTAAAAAATTCTTAGTCTATCTTGTATGTATACCTATGTATGTATATTGTATGTATGTATAACATGTATTTGAATATCCCCAAGAAACCTGAAATGCAAGTAATAATTGATGAAACTCTGCTTTACATTGAGACTTGGTCTTGTAATTACCCGAGAAGTCATGTGAATTCACTTTTATGGATTATATATGTCCTCTTATATAATCTTCACGTACTTGTGTTTTTTATTTAAAAATTCCTTAAGAAAACTTATGACTTCTATATATCGTTTTGCATCACTCTTAACGCACTTAAGGTTCAAGTGATATTTTTTTGTAATTTTTGATAGCCGTGTAGTAATTTAGATAGCAGGTAAAAGTATATTTGTATTCTAATTTAAATCCTGCAGTAGCAGTAGCAATAACTTCCTGTGGATGGTAAAAAGCAAATTCGACATGAAAAATTCTCACATGAAACGTTACTATAGTAACCTTTATATAGATAAGTTGATACATTTTTGTTGTGCGTATGTACCAAAATGTTGTTTACATTATCAAATAAGCGGGAAGAAATTTGCAACAGCGTTGAGAAATCAGCATTGTAGAGTTCATGTTATGAATAAGTATATTTATATAATATAATAGGTAGGAGCATATAAAGTATATAATAAAGTGCCTTCTGTAAAATCATTATGAATTTGGATAATTTGTGTGAGAGTCCGCCAAGTAATAAATAAAGCATTGCTTTATTTATGAACGGGTTCTTGACAATTTATAAAAAGAATAACGACTGTGAAAATAATATATGTAGTGCACTTAAGCGTTATGAGATGAGAAACAAAAAGGTTGTGGATACGAAGTCAAGATATAGACAATGGGAAAAATAAATCTTTTTGCACTCTGAAAGTTACTACAAAAGGCGTATAGATAATATGTAATATATTATATGTCGCAAGTATTTTTACGCCTTTTTTCTTGCCGTACATAAAGGGATGGACGGGAAGAAATACAGTTAATAAATTTGTGGCGTTAGCATTTTTGCAGTTATTTTATAGTATAACGTATATACTACCATAGAGAAAGAGATAAGGTGTGTACTCGCGTGCCATTTTTTATTACCTTTTTTCCCCATATTTTCAACAGGAGGGAATTCTGATGATTTTATTGTTCCAAAGGATTTTCTTATATTTTTGTACGTACATGCAACATTACCTCTATAGTTTTAAGTTGGTTATCTCAGAAGACAGTTTTATCCGTTCTATGCTTCATTTATCTTAAATTCCTTCAGAGTTCACATATGCACTGCAGCCGCTGTTGACTCAATTATTATTATATGGACGGCTCCATTGTTCGAATTTTTAATGCTTCATCCAACCAAGAGAGAATCATTACTAGAATGAAAAAAATTGCTTTTGGAATCACAAATGTTTATTAGGTATACCTCTGCGTATGAGAATTGAGAATGAAATTTTTTTGAGAAATAATATTGATTGTACACTGCCCTGGTTTCGCGAGATCTGTCAATCGGCAAAACTGTTATATATGTTATGTTACACAGGCAATAAAGATTCTCTGACAGGAAAACCGCAGGGAAAAATGAGTATTCTACGGTTTCTTATGTACTCTGCAACTTTTTGTTTATTAGTTTTCGTACTTTTGTGTTTCCATTTTTTGCATTTATTTCCCTTCTGCAATACTCTCTTATTGCTACCGACAAATAAAATGTCAGATCTTTCAACATTGAGTTTATATGTAAATCAATGTATAATCCAAACGTCCATGCAAATCAATGCCAATAGTGCATTGCAAAATACGTTTACTTACTGCCACTGCAAAAATGCAACAACACTACCGCCAACTTCTGGTTGTATTCCCGTTTTTAATTCTCTTTAACATATTTGCAACTTTTTACGGAAGCAAAATTTTTAAAGAAATAATTATTTTGCATAACACAAAATTTTTGATAAAAAAGCATTTTTGTTTGAATGCATATCAGCATGTATAGGTATACATAAGTACAGTCTGTATGTGTATTTTATGCAAATAAATCAGAGCTGTTCTCAAGTTCAAGTAAAACTTGACAGTGAACTTGACAAGTTCAAGTTCAGGTCAAGTTCGGTTTG
>JAQGAK010002623.1:0-19154 GCA_034696945.1 Lipothrix lubbocki
TTTGTCACTGCAATCGGCATACTGATCTTCGCTTTACGCAATTCTCTCATCAGGCATCGAGCGTACTGAAAATTTTAATTAGTTTTATAAATTAATACAGAAAGAAACAAATTAGAACTGCAAATTTAAATATAGTTTATTTATTCCTTCACGTACAATAAGTTATTTCTTATTAAATTTTCCTATCGAAAGATATTATAATTACCGCCGGAAGTCGCTGGGGATTCTTACAAGCTTCATCAATCCGAGATTCCGTATTTAGAATATTCCCGATTGTCTTTTTCTGACATTTGACAAATTGAGCTTTTCCCTACACAAATTAAAAACAAACATTTTCAAGACATTTTTCTTAATTTTGTTGCTTCAAATTTTGTTGAAATTAAATGAAAATTTTTACGTTCAGTTTCATACAAAATTTATGAAATTATTAACTGTTGTATCAGAACCAGTAAGTTTAATATTAATTATTAAATTACTAAAAATTCAAAAATAATATTCAAAATAAAAAGACAAAAATTAAATTACAAAAATCACATTCCGAAAAAATTAGAAAAAATAGCAATTAAAAAACATGAAAAAATCAAATTTAAAAAAAATTAAATAAAAATAAAAATTTCTTTTAATTTAAATTGAAATTTAAAAAATCCAATTAGAAAACACCACATTTAAATGAAAAAACAATTAAATTAAAAAAATTAAAAATATAAAACATTCAAGAATAACAGGCAAATACATATAGCAATTTTAGCAATTAAAATATTTATAATTATGAAATACAAATGAATTAAATTTTTAAAATGAGAATAATTAAATAAAAAAATACAATTGAAATAATTAGAATTACGAAATAAATATTTAGAATTAAGAAAAATAAATATTAAAAAAAATATGTTAACTCACTGGAGCATAATCGTAGCACCCGAAGAATCTCGCCGCAATCTTGTCATTATGATTGCCCGGTAAATAGCAAAGACTCGTGATAATTCTCACTGTGGAAATTGTATCTCCGCCGATATCCATCATTGTGCACACTGCCCCAGGCACTCCCACTAATAATAAAATAAATCTGAATGCACACAATAGCCGCTGAGAGACTTTCATTTTCGATTGACGATTAGGTAAGCTAAAAAAAACAGACCAGTAATATGATTAAATGTGTGTACTGTAGAAATAAAAAAACTTTGTGACACTTAAAAAATTATTGTCGAAAAGGCACACACACGTCTTGTCATTAGGCCGCAATGAAGACGAATGAGCACAAATTTTACAAAGTTTTTCAGCATTATTATACAAGTACCTACTTGTAACAACTTGAACAGAAATTCCGTCTTAATTTTGTAATATCATTTTATTATTATTACTTATTATTACATTCCCCACTTGACTTAAAATAAACTTTTACTAATTTACTTCGAATTATTTGCACGACAGGTTGACACAAAACTTTAATTTTGTAACAAATGAAAATGAATGTTCAATCTCCAATTCAGTTTAAATACACGCATAGGTAAGAAAATATTAAATATAGTCTGTGGTTATGTATGTGCATATGTATGTAATTTGTATTTTGTCATATGTAATTTTATGCTTGTTTTTTCATTACTGAAGATTTTACAGTAGTTATTAAAGAAAACTGGGTTGTTGAATAATAGTTGAATGGAATAAAAGCTTGAAAAAGTGCTGAATCATGATAAACGGCTGTAATGACATGTGTGTGAATTTTGACTTTGTGCCTAAAATAGGACAGTACATATACAGAATAATTATATGAACAGATGGTAATTTAATGATTAGGGGTGGGACCGTTTCGCGTTTTTTTCTTCAAAAAAAATCCACAAAATTTAATTTTTCGCTCGAGTTTTCTATTTGTTTTACCCTGAATTTGAGATTTTTACCTACAGTTTTTTTTATTTAGTTTTTGCGGCTATAAATTGCGCTTTTTATCAACCATTTCACAATGTTTGCCAAGTATTTATAGTTTTTCCCATTTTCAGCAGGTTTTCAGGGTCAAAAGTAAAGGGAAATCATTAAGGAATTTAATCTGTTAGCTAAAATATAATAGGTCTTATAGGGGGCTGGATTTCTTATTTATTTATTTATTTCTGGACCTGAAATTTCACTGATTTCGTACAAATTTTTAAATTTCAAGGGCTCTGTTATAATGGTTTTGCAAATTTTGAGATTTTCTCGGTTTTGTAATGTTCAGATTTTCCAATGTAAGATTTTACCCAGTTGGGAATACCCTATACTTACATATTAAACTTCCCTTCATTTGTCGCATTTTTCGAGGTTTTCCAGCCCTAGTAATAGTAATGTTCTGTCTTGATTTGAATTCAATGAACTTAAGCACAAAATGACTTTTTTTTTACTCCCTGAAGAGCGTGGGATTAGTTTATATGTAAATTGACGTTTCACAATAAATCCGCAATAAAATACAACAAATACAAAAACATTTCAAGAATGTATTTCTTCCACTTGAGAATTTCGTACCGGAAATAAAATTCTGCAGTCATTTCCCATTACAGGCTTAATAATACGAAAAAGGAATCGATTTTTACTTTCAACATTCAAATGAATTTGAAGTCTTACTGACGAAGTTCTTTTGCTTTTCAACGTACACAAATCATTAATGCGGATAATGAATATTGATATAATTAAAAACACTTGCATGTTGATATTATTCGAATTATTAACAATTATTCATTTCCAATCTAATTAACAATGAATATATTGTTACAGCTTATTGATTACATTAATATTTATTGATTTCGATCATTCTGGATAAACAACCTCGTCATAACACAGAGGTTCCGGCTCGATGACTTCATCCATGGCAATGATTTTGGCGATTGTTAATTTATGGAACAACAGCCCAGCCAAGCACAATAACTGCATGGACACGATGAAGAAAATAATGCTCGTCCGAGTGAACTCCTTGATCACCAAATAGGCCGTTCCGATGTACAACGAACTGGTGATCAAAATCATGGAAATAGTGACAGCTATGATTTTCGATCGACTGTTCCGCTTTTTAGGCTGCTCGTCGACTTCATTGGGATCGATCATCTTCTCTGCGAACTCCGTCCGTGAATTTAAAATCGGGGCTTGACATTTGATTGACCTGTAGGATGTGTAGTTGTGGAGGAGGATTTGGCTGTAAATGTGACCGCGCTCGGGATCTGTCCATGCTGAGAACAAAATAAAATAATAATAATACATTTAACAAAATTAATTAATATATTTCTTGATCACATTTTTTCCTTTTGCTAAGCGAAATTCGATAATAATTATTATTGGTAATCTTTAAAGTTTCTTTTGCAAATTAATAAATTAGTAGTTCAATATGAAATGATTATTATCGATCTTTAAGAATTTTCATGATCTTTAAGAATTTTCATGATCTTTAAGAATTTTCATGATTTTCAAGAATTTTAGCAATCTTCAACCTTTTCCTGCTGTCGATATCTCAAATCCAGTTGAAGATTCCAGAACCCAGCTGATAGGTTCCGAAATGAAAAATTGCTTCCCAAAGCATAAAAATATTCGATTTCCATTCTTGCGTTTCGGGGAAATTATTACGTGCAGGGGTGTCGATGGAGTCAAATTGCTGATGCTGAGTTCGGTCGAGTCTGCGGGTCAAGAATGATTATTCTATTCAAATTTAATTTTTGTATTAATTTTAAAATTAAAATGGTTACAGTACGGGAGACAAAATATATTTTTAATGAATGGGTTCATTTTGACGGTATTGTGGATGTCGGGGATTATTTTAAAATACCTGAATATTTTACGACTAGGTTAAAAGACCATGATTTGAATTTAAATCATATTTTAAATTTCTTACCATAATCTTCAGTGGCAGGATTAATGATAAATTCCTGATAACGAAAATCCTCTGGAGAGTCGGAGGAGGAACAGTAAAAGAACCCAGTGGAAATGATCGGTCGGCGGCGGTTGAGCAACTTTTCCTCGAAAACGCATTTCTATGTAAGTATAATTACATAAGAAAAAATCCAAGTTTCAAGATTATTTATAATGATTTTAATGCCATTAATAATTTTCAATGAATACTTGACTTGGTTCGAGATAATTACCACGACTTATTCTAAGCTAAGTAACTTTTAGATCAAAATTGAGAGCAAAATTGGAAATTTTTACGATCGAAATGACATTATTCTGCATTACCCGTTGAATATTGTAGTGAACCTGAACTTCCTCACCAGGTCCCAATATTTTCAAGGGAATTCGAACGGAATTCTGAATCCTCCGTCGAGCAAACTGACAATCAGTTGGGGAATGGCACTCAATGAGGGAAAAAGCTGCTGAAAATGAAATATTCCCGCTGTTTTTGCAACTGAAAGTTCGATCATGTGACTGGTGATGAATTTCGATAAGTTTATTATTTTCTGAAATTAATTGCATAAAAAATACGTAATTTTAATTATTTTTTTTTCTTGGAATTAAAACAATTTCTAATTTACTATAATTTTTACTATAATAATTAATTACCTTCTTCACGCTCTTTCATAGTGAAATTAAAATAGACGTCATTGGTTAAGCAAGAATAATTCCCCGCCGCCATGTTGTCTACTGGAATAATAAACCCGGATTTTGGGTCAAAGCTGGTAAACGAATCGAAATCCAAACGTTTGCCATCGCCCTGAGATGGTAAATCATAAATTCGTAAATGGATTACCAATAAATAAATTTCGGCGAATTTATAATAATTGACGATAATATAATTGCATATATGTACGTTAACAAACAAAATTTAGATATTTAAAAAATCAAGTTCACCATTTGAAGCGAAACATTCAAGGCAGGATCCGAAATGGCGCATGGTAGATTTACGAATGAATTTTCAGGGGAAAATTCAATTATAAGAGGGTCATTCGGTTGAAAAAATCCCATGATAAGTGAATGGGTTACAGAATTCTCTTTTATTTCAATGACTTCATGGTGTTCTTTATTTTCATGGATTTCATCTCCAATTATTTGTGTTTCAGCGCCATCTGCTGGTTGTCCGGTGGAAATTGATGTAAAGGAAGGATAGTAAATTCCGTATGAATTAACGCGCGGAATGCTCATCAGAAACTTTTCATTTCCTATTTAAATTATAAATGCCAAAAAAACAAAGTTTCAAAATTAAACAATTAATTAAATTCTAATTAGCTTATTGGAATTTTATTTATTAAATACTAATTAAATGATCAAATAAGAGACGTAAGAAAATTAAAACAATTGTTTAAAATTAAATTCGTAAGAAATTTAAATATGAATGCAATATTATGAAAATACGCGGATCGAACCAGGAATGAAGATATAAATACTTGAGCAAGTATTTCCCTGTCCAACGTCATTATAATTGCAACAGCTATAATTTCCAGTCCGTTGTTCCTTCGGTGAAAAGGTCAAGAAGGTCGAAAATTGGGAATGATCCACTGAATTATTATTGTCCAGATTTCTTCGAGTAGCAGAAATTGCTTTTGGGATCTGCAGGATTTTATTTGTTTTAAATGTTTTTTTTACAAAATGAAGGAAAACAAATTTTTTTTAGAAAATTCTTTAAATTCTAAAGATTAAAAAAAAATGTAATAACATGTAATATCAATATCATAAAATTAAGTTAATACTCCATTTCCCGAATATGTCCAAACAATCGGGCCCGGGAAATTACAAATCAAGTGTAATTTTAACTTGTCCGGCTCTTTCTGTAATAATTCAGGATCTGCTGAGCGATGATTTGAACGGAAAATATAATCACGGTGACCATCCCCAGTGTAAAGAATGTCGGATGTGGGTAATTGCAATAATTGAACCTTAGGTAATTGACTAGCTGATGAAGAAAGGTAATTTAGTACAAATACAAGAATTGAAGGGCGTAAACGTGTTTTGCTAAAATAATTCATTTTAATGTCTTTTTCCGCATACTTCTATATTAATACAAATGAGACTGACATAAAAATGACAAAAAAGGACATATGACAAAAATAAACTCATTAAGGCAAATAAACAATACATGAGAAAATACAAGTTTTAGAAGTTTAGTAGGCTAACAAAATTTCCTTATTTCACCAGAAAGCCGCAGGAATTGCCCTTTTCCATCATATTTAATTTTAGACGAATGTACAAAAATTATATATGATTAGACATAAACTGATATAAATAAATAATAATATTTGTAATGTAAATAATACAAAGCCATATTTATTCAATTTGCATATACAAAACGCGTAAAATTAAAATTAATGAATTTAAATGAAATTCTATTTTACAAAATATGGCATTCAAAATTTAATTTTATTTGGAATTTTTAACATCAAACATTATATTATGTACTATATTTAGCACTATTGTATTAAACTTGTTACTATATTCCATTGCCTTAAATTATTACTAAAAACTTTTCTCGCTGGAGTAATAATTAGGCTAATAATCAATTATATTCACGAATAAATTCTCCCAATGAAACTAATTTATGCTTTATTTCAGAATTACTCCAACACACGAGTAGCTAAATTCGCATATTATTTTTATTGTTTAACTTTAGCCTGAATCCAAGCCAATAGGTTTTTGAAGCTAAGGAAAAATACACAATGCTGTGGTCAATCTTGGAATAAAGGCAGCTGTTTTGGTTTGCGTGAGAACGGGAGACGTTCGAAATACATATTTGCTACATAATGTCATTCTTCTGTATATTCTAGAACATGCAATTCCAAAATCGAAAGTATACGACAGTAATTATGTGTATGTTTATTCTTCTATCCTATAATTTGTCCCGAAATTATAGAACAAACATTATGACGAACAATTTGCGTAATTGGTTGAAAATAGATTTACACAAGTATATGTCCTTGTCCTTATATGGTTTATATAAAATATAGCAATAATTTTCGGGTCAGTTGTCATTGAAATCAGTTAATACAGTTTATTCCTAATAAATTTTTATTTACATGTTTTTTAATCAGAATTTCATAATTTTCAGATCATCATAATTTACTGTATGTCACAATAATTATTGATAGTTAAAGAACTTCGCAATTATGCCTACCATGTGTTTCGTATTACTCCGCAACTTCCAATAAATTAACAACCTGAAAACCACTGGGGCACATCGGAAATATGGATTATTTAAGATTCCCAGGAGATATTCTTTTGCAGCGCCCATTCGCGGCGCCATCAGCAATAATTACATCTTACAATAAACGGAAATTATTAGAATTGAAGAAGCCAGATAATTTCTACGGACCCCTTAGGGCCTTTTTGATTTTTGGGAAAATCATTGGATTGGTCCCGCTTCAAAAATTGTGTCAACCTGACTTTACTCAAGTTGTTTACAGGTTCGTAGTTTTAAAATGAACTAGCTGTAAGCCCGTGCTCCGCACGTTACCATCAGTCCAATTGGCGAAGCCAATGGCTTCATTTGCTAGTAGTGTGATTTTAAATTCTTAATAAATTCCTAAACTACATACATTACGTAATCAAAATTTAAAATTAAACCCACAGAAAAACCAGCATCTCGGCTCTATTATCAATAAGCGCGACGCTTATCCTTGGAGTAAATACATTGGTAGCCATTGCATCGCTGGGGAGCGGCGCAGCCTTCAAAGCCTTTGACCATGCGTGGGCTCCTGCTATGTTTACCTTCTATGCTTCTGGAATGTTCATGTGAGGAGGAGTCAAATTCTGGCGGGAATGTTCAAATAACTAAATTTGAATTCCTTAAAATTTATTGATTTTGATTTTGATCAAGAGAATTAATGGTCTCCTCAACAATAAGAAAGTTGATTTTGATTCTGACAATTTGTTTAGATTTATTTATTTCCACAAGAACATTCACGAGTTCTTGAAAATAATCAAGAAATGGAGCAGTTTGCAACTCTTCTACACTCAATCGGATTTGACGCTGGCTCGTGACGTCAACTTGATTGCGGGAATTGTGATGACATCCGGGATTTTGGAAAATATGCTGGTGCATTTAAAACAGTTTCCCGTCGTTCCACAGACAGAGAGCCATGGTAAGAAAGTTTAGAATAATTTGTTACAAAATACATTAACGAATTAAAATAAGTTATTCCAAATTTTAATTATTAAAAATTCCCTTGTTTTTTTATTGTCACAGTGATAAAATTCAAAGAAAATCCAAACATGACGGCTTGGCAAGTTTACTACACTCGATCGCATAGTCAGTGGGCCGGCATTATCCCTTACCACATGATATTCTCGGTTTTCGTATTTATCAGCAATAAACTCGCATTGTATGCCTGGAATTACATGGATATTACCATTGTGATACTTGCTCGGGCGCTGAGCTTTAAATTTAAAGCGTTGTACAGGATGGGAGAAGCTATTTTAATTCCTCACGATGGAATTGGTACAAAACAACAAAATGTGTTTTTAAACTATTCCACATTTTTAATTTTTTAAATAAAATAAATTATTGTAAAGAGCTAGAAACTAAAAGTCGTGAACTCTATAAGTAACGTCTGTAACAATTTACAATACACATAATATTAGAATTAAAAATATTTTGTTTGTAGAATTTGATACTTCAAAATGGCAAAAATTCGCTGAAGAGCATCTGATCCTTTGTGAACTTCTGCAACAAATCAATGCTTTTATATCTCCTTTGATTTTTATGTCGTATGCCAACAATGTTTACTTTGTTAGCTTGCAAGTAATAAAAGTTTGTTTAAAATTTTCATAACTTTTTTTAAATTTAAAAAGTAAAATAAAATTGTATTTTTTTTAAATTGAAAAAGTACAATAAAATTGTATTTTTATAATATTACATTTTTAATATGCTAATTAAATGTGAACCAATTTATTTTTATTGCAGTTCAACCTGAGCTTAAATCCCTCCGGAGGAAGAAGTGTCCTATCAAGTATCTACGCTACTTGGTCTTTCCTCCACTTGATTGCCCGGGTTTATTTGGTGTCTATTCATGGAGCCAGGGTTAATGAATGGGCGCACAAAGTTGCGGATATTTATCGGAGATGCCCGAATGATCTTTATATTACAGAGG
This sequence comes from Lipothrix lubbocki, assembly GCA_034696945.1. Lineage (NCBI taxonomy): Eukaryota > Metazoa > Arthropoda > Collembola > Symphypleona > Sminthuridae > Lipothrix > Lipothrix lubbocki. The sequence continues at coordinate 9,027 of JAQGAK010002623.1, forward strand.
TACATATATGGAACATGTTTTAATTTTTTTTAATACATTTAATTATTAATGAATTTTACAATTAAACTATCCAAAATAATTCTGTATTCCTGATCTTATATGAACAAATTATTTTGCAATCAAATACATTTTATTTTGAATATGAATGAATGGATTTTTATTTTGTTTTTTTAATTTTTACTATAATTTATTATAGATTGAGCGATCCGAGAGGTTCGTCAGCAGCAATATTTTAGGACTCACGGGCTGTGGTTGTTTCGTTATAACGAAACCCCTAATGCTAAAAATAATTGGAGTCGTTTTTACTTTTGAAATTGTACTTCTGCAAGCTTCGCAGAGCTCTTTAAGAAATTCGTAATTTATTTAATTTACAAAATATATTTAATTATTAATTTAATTTACTAACTATGTAATTAATAAATAATTTTAAAAAAATACACGAATTAAATATTTAAATTTGAGATTTCTTGGATAAAAACTAAATTGAATAAATATAATTAAAAAACGTGATGTAAAATTTGACAAATTTAGTGAAATTAAATGTAATTATAACAATTTCGTAAATTAAAATATATGAAATACATAGGGCGCATTTACAACAGAACACAAAGGTGATATAAAATTTCTTTTGAGCCAATAAACAATGTAAAATCAACAATAAAAGAAGAATCATCGTCATGTCTAATTCATTATTGATTATGTTCACCATTACAATCAACTATAGTTTGATTGAATTAATTAATCGTTGACCCAGGAGACCAGAAAGTGAAACCAGTGTGGAGTCTACTGACCTGAAATCCTAAAATTCCCAATTCGAAATAAATCTCTGCATTACATTATGTTTCTGTAACAATCCCACAGCTCTGGTAGTAAGTTTTAGTTTCCGTGGAATTTAAAATGCTACCGAACGTTAAAATCCAGTTCTTTTTAATACTAATTTTAACATTATTTTCCAAAATACCACACACAGTGTCTCAATATGATCAAGAAGCCCCGCCAGATTCCCAAGTTGGATTCTGCGACTCGGAGTTTTACGTTCCAAAAGCCCGGGCGGATTGTCCTGCTGGAGTAAATTTTGGAGATCGACTTCCAAAATGCATTTGCATTAAAGGAGTGTAAGAATTTTATTTGTTATACCAATTTTTCAAATTTGCTATTCAAATTTTTCTAATTTGCTATTCAAATTTTTTAAATTGTCATTCCTATTTTTCAAATTTTCCATTCTAATTTTTCAAATTTTCCATTCGAATTTTTCGAATTTCCCATTCGAATTTTTCGAATTTCCCATTCGAATTTTTCAAATTTCCCATTCGAATTTTTCAAAGTTTGGAGAAATTTGTGTGGGTTCTTTTAGGAAATTCTGTATATTTAAAATATAATTTTTCTTAATGTCCTCAAAAACTTTACAATTATTTTAAAAACATAATTTTCATTCCATTCCAGTTACGAAGTTTACACCAAAGATTGTCTCCGCGGTGTTGGTTTCGCCACAGAAGTCTGCACACGGACGTATGATGAAGCCTCACGAGAAAATATTGTTGCCATGCGCATGGCCAAACTCCCGGACTGGGACAAGGTGGGTTTGATTTTTGACCGGAAGGCCAACGGGGTCAGACCAGACTTTGATTACCTCGCCGAAAATGGGCGAGGTAAATTGGCTGGAGAAAGGTTCTACACAATTAATGGCGTGGCCAAGATCTCAATTTCTAAGAAGTATAATAAGCGGACGCACACTATTTGCATTGAGCACAAGGCCAATATGAAGGACATCATTTGTATGTACCGCCATGCTGCCAATGTGGATTTGTGGCATTTAGAAAACCCGGATCCGTACAGTGTGGACGTGACGGTTAGGGACAAATGCCCTACTGGTGGAAACGCATTTCAAAATATGAGACCTGACAAGTGTTTCAGCCCATTAACGCTTCTTGATTGTAATTATTGTCATTTAATTAAAATGTTTTAAAATTTATTTTCAGAATTTTACGGATTCAATTTTATTTATTTAATTTTAATTTTGAACAATTTTTTGCACCAATTTTCCAGCCGATTGTCAAGTTCCCTGCGATAAAAGCAACACCCTCGATTCCGACGACTTTACCGGAGACCCGTTCGAAGGAACTCCGGACATGGAGAAAAATTGCACGAGTCCACAAGGCTTCTTCAAACATGAGAACAAGTTCATCGATAAGCAACTCCTGGCTTACATGGTGGTTGACCAATTGAAGAATAGCAGCGTGAATATCACAATCCCGGAGCCCACCCTTCCCGGAATAATCAAGGCATATCAAATATATGACCTCATCCATGAAATAGCGAACAAAAGCTGCTCCTACGCCCACCTCCATCCGGAAGTCTGGGACTGGGCCTCCAAATTCTTCATGTTTTTACACAAAGCGAATAAACTCAAGTACGACATTAATATCAAGGACAAGGATTTCAATTGGATAATGGATATCCTGGGGAAGTGCTCCGCGAACGCAACTACCCTGACTCTGTCCAGCAATGATCCGAATCCATTGTGCTCGCCTAATAATAAGAAGGTAAAATGTTCACTGAAATTTTCAACTTCTTTGATATTTAATGGCATTTTAATTTTCTATTTTGATTGGAAATTAACATAAAAGTTTAAAATTAGACTACAAATTTTTAAACCTTCAACGCACGTTATAGGCTCAAGGCTACTGTAGCAAATCCAACGGCGTGGACACCGTCCCGTGTGATTTCAATCTGGTCAAGATATCCCCGCTGTACCGGGATTACACGACCAAGAATTACATTATCGAAATCGTCTGGCTCTTCCTCGACATCGTGCACATGCACTGCTTTGAGTGGTTTGTGGATTCTTACAGGATGTTCCACGTGATGGAGAGGATTTACGAGAAACTTTTTACAACCGCCATCAAGGATTACTGGTAAATTATATTGTTTAAAAATTCCAATGATTTTTATCTTCTTATTTTTGTATTCATCGTGGCGGGAATTAATCCCGAGGATATAAGTCAGGTTATGAGACAGTTCATTATAGTTAGGCGGGGTTCCAAGTAACCTGCCGTATTATATTTTTACAATGGTTTCTCAATGGCAGCGGATTAATGTCGGCGGGATTAATTCTGTACTCACGATCAGCAATATTATTTAAATTTATAATTTACTTCAAAAATCAAAACACTAAAATAATAAATTAAATTAATAATTTTTTTAATTATGCAAAAGGTACTATCCAACCTGGACAGAGCGCGTGAAATTCAACCTGATGACGGTCAATGCGGATGCGATCGTGTGGAACGCAGAAATGTGCGCCGAGTCCATTTACAAATACCACCACAATAAGTTGTTTCGCTTAGTGCGACCAGCTAAGCATCATTATCCCATGAGAAAGTAAGTTTTTTTTCAATTTTTATTTTGTATTAAATTGTTACGTTATATAACGTCGTGCTTAGGATTAATTAACAATAATTTATAATAAATTTTAAATAACAGGAATAATCGTCGAAATAAAGTTGATGTAATTTTAATTTATTGGTAATGGTAACTGCATTTGTAATTATTCAAATTGTCAACCTTCAACTGTTCGTAATTCAAATAGGAGACGCTCAGCTGACCTCATTTCCTCCAGTTACGACATCACTTGTGCGGCGACGAAGAGTGACGTCAAATGGCCGGAAAAATGCAAAATTAAAGGTCCGACGGCGGGAACTCCGGGAGTGGAAAATGAGGTTAATATAAAGGGGAACTGGCCAGCGATCAAAGTAAACTGAAGGATTAATTTATACGTTTATAATATATGCGAACGAGTATTTATTTATTATCTATTTTACTTCCGTAAAATTAAATCTTATTTAATTCCTGTATGCATTTTCGTAGGTTTTTATCGCTTTGTATTACCTAATTAAATTAATTAAAAATAAATATTGAAATTTACTCAAATATTATTTATTATTGCTGATTACGGTTTTTAAAAAAATATTTACTAAATTTGTGTTTTCATACAAAACTTTTCACAAAATAAATATCCTAATATCCTATGCATCACATATGTACATTCATACAAAAGTCTGTAAAAATTATTTTCAAAGGCGATTATTCTCCAAAAACAATCATAAATTAAAGCTTTACTTTGTGTATTCACAATGGCATTTCTAATCATTTATAAGCCACCTGCTTATTATTATTATTTTGCTCTGTTAAATTCATTAGAAAATATTTCCCGACATAATGGACCATTTTGAAAGTGAACGTTTTTAATTTAAAATAATAATAATAATGCATATTATGTTAAACCATTCAACTCCCGATCAGATTAAATTTTTAATGATAATTTTCACACCAAATACAACTTAAATTTCGCTGTTTACTGCCCACGACTGACAACAATGTCAATTAAATAATTCAGGGAGGTTAATAAAAAATTAAATTAGGTGAGAGAGCTGACTGGACTGGAGTTTTAATTTATTATAGAGTTTTTCAAATACAATTTAGCATATTATGTCACATTATTTAATTGAACACAAAGCTGAATAAATGTTCCATTATATTTTAATGGACCACATATATGGAATGGGATTCTGGACAAAGTTAATAACGCCGGCTGTACGTATATACGAAATCAATTATAAAATTTACACGTTGCTTATCGTCCATCTTCAGTCGCGTCACGCAATATTAAAATTATTATTGAGTTGTTAAGTTAAAGTTAATATCGCAGAGACGAAGGAAAATCAAAATTTCCCACGTTCCTTCCAGTTCCCAAGAGGTAAAAAGCATGGAAATTTTTGCATTTGGAGCCTGTTGAATGTAATAATTTTTCGTTTTAAATTCATTTCGAGTATAAATATTCTAACGAATAATTTCGGGGTTCAGTTTTCTTCCTCCTTATGAGAAATGTGTTTTTTTAATTTCTTTTGTGAGAAATATGTCGTCGTATAGCTGGTTAATTTAAAATTTAAAAATAATAATATCAATTTAATTAATAATAACAATAACCCTAAGCTTTTAACATAATATTGTAATTTTTTTATGAAGTAGCTTTTGTGGAACTGTTTGGCTAGAAACAGAGACAGATCCGCGGCACATTTTAACTTTGCGTTTCAGTTCGATTTCTTCAAACGCCAAAACGTCACTTATTTTAATAAAAAAATTTCGAGTAATTTTCTTATTTTGAATTTTAATTAGGAATTACTACAAGGCAAAATGCCTGGTTGTACAGCACCAAGTGAGAAATCGTTTGCGAAGTTAACAAAGGAGGAGATCCTGCACTGCGATGTGTACAAATTTATTACGAAGCCTATTTTTGAAAAAATTCCTAATTGCGTAAAATTTATGTTTTATTTTCACTACTTTATTTTAAAATTAAACCAATTAGTGGTAGAAATTGATAAATAAATAATTTTGTATCCAATTTCATCGTCTGATACATAATTAATAAATATATAGGCTTCTCCCGACGAACGCCTTGCTCTATTTCTGGAAGTCGAGACATGGGAAGCCCCGTCGTACATTCAGGAAAGTTTCCCGTACAAATTTGTGGGATACGATGCGGAAAATCGACCGAGTAAGAGAGACAAAATTTCTCACTAAATTTCTTCCTTAATTTAACTAAATTTTAATTTAATTTTTAATAAGATTTTGAATTGGATAAAGAATTTCTTTGAACGAAATTAAATTTTAAATTGCTTTTTCAAATCCTGACAGTTTGGACGAGCCCAAGCGGGTTTTATAATCTACTAGAAGTTATTGAGCGTGGTGATTTGGAAGTTTTCGAGAAATACATTTGGCAATTCTTTCACCAGGTTGCTAAAAGGTAATGAAGACACATATTTGGATTACAGATTAATTTCTTTAGTTTCGTATTCATTTTAATATGGGAATTATTATTGATCAAGGACTTCAAATCATCCTAATTTATTATTTTACCCAGTATCGTTGCAAAAACTATCGAAGAAAACCCCAGCCAACAGGCTGTTTTTGTTGCAGATTTCCGTGGATTTTCGGTGATGCAATACTTTCATCCGTCAGGTATGTAATCATAAAGTTTAACTTATTGATTTGCTTGATTTGAGAAACATTCTTTACACATTTCATCATACGCACATTTAATGCCTTAAAATAGTTTAGTTTGTTATAATATAATTTATTCTTCTTCACAGTCATCCCAGTCGTACTCAAGATGGCAAGAAAATACAAGGACGCTTATACTGCGATACTCGGACTTGGGCTGGCTATTAATTGTATGACTTTAAATTGAATAAATTCATTTTTTTACAAATTAATTCAATTTTTTAAATAAATTAATTCTATTTTTTTTACAAATTAATTCACTTTAAAAAAAAAAATTATTCAATTTTCAAAATATTCCGAACATATTTTAAATACAAAAGATATGCATAATTTATTAAAAATGTCTTTGGTTCCGCAGTTCCGCGAGCTGGAGTGTGGCTAACGAATTTAGTCCGACCGATTTTACCGGAGGCGTTCGAGAGGATCGAATTGTTTGGCAGTCATTCTCAGGAATGGGAAGCTAGACTTCGTAAACTATTTGATTCGAAATGTATTCCCAATTTTGAAGGGGATTACCAAGGATTTTATTACATTCTTTTAACAACTTGAACTTGACAATAAATAACCATTAACCATATAATATCAAATATTTGGGAATTCAATTTTCTTAATAATTAAAAATATTTCCAAGTCATACATCACTATTAGCATCTTTGAAACCCACGGACTGATAAATCCCGCTGGATGGTAGGTGATCAACAATGGTCCAGGAATTTTGAAGGGAGTCGAACTTTTCTATTGTTGGATCCTTCTCGTCGTCTCCCCCGATAGCGAAGATATTGTCGTCGAAAACTACTGCGGCTGGATGAAAGGATGTACAATACAAATGATTAAAATTAAAACCCAACCGACACTGTTGTCTTACATTGTCCGACAAATGTCATCTCTAATGTCATCCTAAAACCTTGTTTCCATAATTTTTTTTAAATAATCCAACAACTTACAAAAATTCTGTCTGGCTCTCTTCATTGAAGCACAGTATTTCCATTCCAACGTGTCGTCATCATACACCTCCACCGATTTAAGCTTACTCCGTGAATATTCCGGAAATCGAGTCAATCCTCCTCCAAGGGCAAATAATTTATCGTTCAGGACTACAAGACACAATCCACTTCGTTCGGATTGCATTCCTGTACACCAAGTCCATTTATTATTTGCTGGGTCAAAGCACTCGACAGAATTTGTTGAGGTCACTTGTAGAGACTTTTCCTCTGATTCCATGGAAAATCCGCCGACCTAGAAATGACAAAATATGAAATTCTATTACGAAACGTAATTGCGTAATAATTGTTAAAATAATTTTAATTGTTTTTTATGAAATATTTACTAAATTTGTTACCACAAATATCTTCCCTCGAAATTCTGCTACGCCACATTGCCCCCGTGTTCGATTCATTGGACTTATGACCTCCCAATTCGAATATTTATTTGAATTTCCGCCGTCCTGACCAAGATTTAGTCTTTCGCATAAATTCATTGCTCCAATCGTATGAAAGCCACCGATCTGAATTTAAAGATCGCTTAATTTGCATAGATATGCAGGCCTCAAAAAGTAAACTTCATAAAAGCGCGGAAAACATACAGCGTAAATGTAATCCTTGAGAACTGCGCACTGAAAACCATAGCGCGGCATGGACATCAAAGGAACTCTCCTGGATCTCCATTTGGATTTTTCCCCTTGACCGGGTTCAAAATCGAAAACGTCGACACGGTTAGTCGCACTGTCTTTAAACTTGCCGCCAAAGTCGTACAAACTAGACTGATGGAACACAAATGCATTTCCTATCCCAGCGAAGGGGTAACCCGCGATTTTTGAATGCGCTTTTGTCTGGAATAAGTAAAGACGAATATAATTTGATATTGTTAAATAAATAAACATAATGATAATTTTCATTTAAAAACATTGATTTAAAAATAATATTTCTTGAAAAAAATTAAGTAAGGAGGTTATTACAGAAATTGTACTAAAGACTGATCATTTACATTAAAATCATACGACATTAGATACCGCTCCTCCTTGGAGGAATCCTGGACGTAAAACATTAGGCGCTTTGTTCGAAAATTGGCGCTCATTCTGGTGAATATTCTCGACGGAGTGCCTCTGGCCAATAAGTTCATCTCACTTTCCGCTACAGTTTGCAGAGAGTACGCAGGTGGCAGGGTCATCCTTGAATTCCCATAATTTCGGCGACTGAAAGATATCCTTGACTTTCGCTTGTGCGGTCGACCCCTCTTTCCAGCTGTCCTTGATGCGTGGATCGTTCCTGGCAAGGGTGGAGGCCATGCTAATGTTTTTTCTTTGGGACTATTTTCTTTCGTAGCCGTGGCGCTTATTGATGGCGCTTGAAATAAATCATAAGACGAGAGTTTGCTCCTCCTTTTGAAAAGCTCCATCTGACTAAGCGGGCACCGGAGCATTCTGGAAGAATACGGTTGAACAGATTTCGATCTGAAGTTACATCGACTAGAATTTTTCTTTTCAAACTTTAATATCGGTTTGGAAGTAAAGTTGGAAAAATTTTCCTCAGGATTTGCCGATTCGCGATCAGGATTTTCTCCCGAAATATGTTTTCCTGGGAGCTTTCTCGACAATCAGCTTTCTTGGATCATGATTGGTGGAGGCGCTTCTGAATAATCTTTGTGATTGAGGCGGGAAATGGTTTTTTGAAACGTCAACTTGGGAAAATTTTTGAGGATCCTGGTTTTTACTATTTTTCGTTACCGGGATCTTTGCTAATTCAAAGTTACTGCAGCTATTTTTAATTAAACTGTTCTGACTGGAATTTTGATCGGTTTTTATTCTTAAACAATCCACTTCAGTCTGAATTTTTCTTTGGTTTTCTTTTAGACCAAATTCCTGTGGAGAAAAGGAATCCTTATTTGAATTTGATAGAATTTCTTCTTTGTTTCCATCACCAGCTAGGTAATTTTCTTTACAACGTTGGTCATTGTGCAATTCTGATTTGTTTAGAGCAGAATTCACATCTCTCAACATTGCCATTTCCTCCAAAAGATCAAGATAAATTAGCTGACATTTTAAATTTGTTGTCAGAATTGGATCTTCGCGGAAATATTTTCGGAGTGCGGGCATTGGTACGAATTTTAAATTAATTAGCTGGAGCAAATGCGTTAAAGAACCTTGACGAGATCCGCAATCTGATTTGACCCACGCCAGGATTCCTTTTAAAATTATTTCTGCGGAGCAGTTTTTCAGTGTGGCGCTTGAAACCAAAGATTCAATCTAAAAAATTAATAATAATTTTAGATTATTTAATTGTTTTTAGAAATAAAAATTAATAATAATAGATTTAATAATATCATTATAGAAGTTTTACCCACGGCGTGAATATTGCAAATCATTTATCTTTTTAATGTTTTAAAATTAAATTAAAATTTTTTTAAACAAACCTCCTCATCACTTAAGCGGGAAAAAGTCTCCGTTAGAAAAACTTGATTGTAATGATCGCTACTACTAAAAATGAAGTCAATCGAGCAGGACTTCCAAACTTGCTTGTAATAATTTTCATCGACATTTTCAGCCTCCGGATGCGCTGCTAATTTCCATTTAACCAAGCAATTCCGCAATGTTAATTCCTTAAATAAAATTGGTGCGCAAAGATCTTTCAGTTCTTCAAGTTTTAAAAGGGCTGCTCCATTTAAAATCTTCTCCACATTTTCGGCATTGACATCTCCACAATTTCCAGTGTAAATGAAGCTGTGAATTTAAAGAGATTAAAAAATGGATAACTTAAAGAGAGACATTTTATTTTATTTTTTTATTAATTAACTTATTTTTGCTTGTATTACCAAATCTTTCAAATGCGGTGGATTTAATTTTAAACTACTCTCACTTTATCAAGAATTCCACTGTAAAATAATCCAATCCCGACAAATCCACTGCTTCCAAGTTTTCAGCATCTTCGAAAAGTTTAGCAAAATACGGCGAAGCAAAATTCAGAATTATTTTATGGGCTCGTAAGTACTTGAGAGATGAATTTGACGTTTGAATCCCTGGGTAAATTTTGACATCGCAGAATTTGTTTTTCCTATAGAATACAAAATTATTAA
>JAQGAK010002624.1:0-19151 GCA_034696945.1 Lipothrix lubbocki
TGTAAGTCAAGCTCTTTCAACTTCAGGGCATTTATTTTTTCACTACTTGTCGATTTCACGTATACTTACACATATATGATCTATATAAAATTCATTGTATAATTTATATGCAGACATATCTATATATAAATGGTTATGTACTCCATACTCATTCTGCTGGTCGAGGTAGTTGTAAATTAACCAGGCTAGCACGAAATAATTCACTTATAAAAGTAGCTATTAGCTGTGTGGTCACCAAACGGCATGCACACTTTGCAACCTTATACAATTCAATCTAATCAATAAACACATGTCGAATTCTCATATTTAATAAAGTCGTCCATAAACACGGAATGCGCAATCAAAATACTTTATGATGTATATATACAAGTATACATACCTTATATTGGTGTATTCGTGTCAACTAAAATATTAAGTATCTTTTAATATAATTTGAAGTTGCTTTCAGCCTTTGTTTAAATGTTTGTAAGTAGTTTTGTGAGGATTAATGAAGTTTCAGGAAATCCACATCGGAATCGCTGTAAATTCACATTTGAATTGTTCAGGCACTTGAGTTAACCTTTACATTATAAAATTCCTGAAAAAATTTCGGCTACACACATTCATAATTTTGTTTGGTGAAAAGACCATTCTTATTATTAAACACTTGACAATACCAAGCTAAAAATTTAATTTAATACTGCTGTTGCTAAATAACGTTTTAAAATATAAAATCTTCAGACATTGTTATTGAAATTTGAAACGGTATTTAGGCAGATGTTGATGACATTGTCATGTACAGTCTGCGATTTAACATGCTTTACTTACTTCTATTTGCATTGATGCCAACAGTTTGTACCACAAAAACAAACGACAATGCACTAGCAGATATACTAATACAAATTCGATTCTGTGACATTTTGTTATACACAAATGTTTACGATGAAATGTCGAATCATTTCACCCAAACATCATTTCAAAATGGTATTCCATTGAAGAAGCCCCATTTAAAAAGAAGGTACACAAATAAAACTGCCGTCGTAAACAAATTAAATTGCAGAATTCATATCACTAAGATATCAAAATCAAAAAGCGGAAATTACAAATATCCGGAATTTCTTGATAGCACTCAAATGTACATAAACGATCAACACGATAGCGTAATTTTAGTAAGCACAACATTCCGCCAAACGCAGAAATTAGAACTACACCCTACTCATTGGCGATATTTGCCGGAAGTGACTTACGTATTTGAGTTCGATTTTAAAACTGATTTTAGTGTCAAGAGAATTTCAAGATCACAGTTTTATTGCACGGGCAATCAACCGTTCTGTTTAAATGTGCAAAGCCTAAATGATATTGACTTTCGAAGTCGCCAGAAGTCATTTTATGGTTGGCCTGTCGGTTTGTATTATTTCAAGAAATGGAAACTCATAAAACTACCAAATTTAAATAAACTAAATTTGGTGTTCTTGAGGTCTAAAAATAAATACATTCATACATTTGGTTCGACTCTCCTGTCAGGAAAGACTATTGCCTTATTCTCGGGTCATTTGAATTTCACAATAAAACTTGTGAGAGAGTCAAAAGAGAATGGTTTGATGCCCATTATTTTTGCTAACATTATAACAAAAAGTTTCATAGAGTGTGATTATCCCGTGCGGGTTAGAAACGCCCCGTTTTTCTTTATGTATTGCGCTAATTCTACATCAATCACTGGAACGGACCTCCTAGCATTTTTTGCACCTTTTCACAAACTAATTTGGTATTCTCTTGTTTGTTCTATATTGATTATAAGTTTGTACTTAACAATATATCAAGAAATGAATTTTATTCACTCGTTGCTTCGTGTTACATCTGCTTTGATCTCCCAATGTCAAACCTTAAGTTTGAAACCAAATCTTTTATTTACATTATGGTTTCTTATTGCAATTGTGATCAACTCTTATTACACCTCAACGATTGAAAGTCTTTTGGTCGTTCCAACGAAAATGCAACAAATTGGAACGTTCAAAGAGCTGTCCGAACGAAATTATAGCATCATTGTTTCTGAAAAAAGAAGCAGAACTTCCTGGCTAATGGAAAGTTTCATGAACCAAAGTCCATTTGACGCCACTGATTATCTTAAGAAATTAAAATCTAGGGTTAGAATTTTGGACAGAAAAAGTGTGAAAACAAGATATGATATTTTTTTGCAAGCTAAGACTGCTAAAATGGACATAGAAGTTGCAATAAATGTCCTCATTCGTTATTTAGAAGGCCATAATAAGGGTTTTACATGCTTCAAAAGTAAGGAAGGAATTGCTTTTTTCGGGTCTTATTGGGCCGTAAGAAGCCCAATGAATATTTTGTTGACAAGTACGTTCAGGAAAGTAGTGGAATCTGGACATTATAGCCTGTTGGATCGCATTAGGTCACTCTGGCATGACATCGACTTCTCAAAAACAATAGAGAGAAAGTTGGGGAAACTGCCTAAGAAGAAACATAAAAACTTTCAACCTAAGGCGCTATTTTCGTTGAAAAATCCACAGGGCGTGGCCTTATTTGCTATTTACTTACTTGGAATTGCGTCTACACTTGCAATATTTTTAGTGGAAAATAAGTTGTTTGTTTGTATTCTTTACTACAGAATTATACAATTTATTCGTCGTTATAAGTTGCATTAGCCGTGTTATAATGATGTTATATTAGTGCGTTGTTGCAAATTATATAGAATTTGGGTATTGTAACTTGTTATTGGAATATCATTTCGTATTCAAATACCAAATGTTGCAACGGGAGTTGGAGAAATTTTCTAGATCTCGACGGAAAAGTTTCACCCGATTACCATGTATTTGATGCAAAATCCACTGGGCAAATAGCTTAGTTACATATTTATTTACTTTGATTTTTTCCGCCTTGGCGATATTTCGAAATAAAGGCAATATTTTGAATGTTTAGACTAATTTTATAGTCATTCTTGTCATGCTTGATGATTATGATTGATATTATATCTTTATACGTAATTCATTTCAATATCCACTAGAAATTATTGCTGGAGCTGGAAATTATTTTCTTTTGGAACATTAATACAAATAATGGTAAACAACACTAATTATTATAATGTTTGTATTTCCAAAGTATTTCAGTCAAGTATCCATTTTGTATTGACAATCTGAAACTACACGAAAACATATAGTCGTCGTTTGAAGATTTAAAAACACTTACTCCGATTGCTACATGCAAACAATATCTTAATGAAATAATCATTTTGAGAAAAACACATTTTACAATATTATTTTGACTAACCGACATGAAAATTTGAATCCGTAGGATTAAAAAATCCAGAATGAACTACCTGAATGTTTTCATTATTCTCGCCAAATTTCTAATACCAATTTTATTTCTACCCAAAGCTGGAAAATCAACTCAAATGTATATTCTACCTCTCTTGGAAAATTACACCTCGTGCTTGGTTTTCATTTTTGAAACTGAAACCATGTTTTCATCTCAGAATATAAATATACCAATTTTACGCTTGAATGATAGAGAAATATATCTTACTCAATGGAAACGACAGCATTTTATATTCAAGTCTAGGAACTTGAAGTGCAGCGTGAAATTTTACTTGCTGCAATACAGAAATTTAAACACAAATGTTTCAAACTGGTTGTTAGAATTTAATTCACGCATCCATCATAAACGTAACCATAATGGTTCTGCCTTTATTTGGCAAATCAATCCGAGCAATCATATTTTCTTGTTTTCAACTTCAAAGAACTACACACGAACGAATTTGTTGAGGAACACCAAAAGATGTCTAGGTGCATTGATGGATGGAAGTATTCCTTTAGTTTACATGATGGTGGTTTTCGAAAGCGAGAAGATGAAATTGCAGCTGCCATTTGACAATTTAAAAAACCAATTTTCTCAAAACTCTGAAATCCAAGAATATTTAGATTTTAATGACAATTTTGATATTCGTGGCTGGTTTATCTGCTGGTATTGCACATTTTCGCGCCCAGTCAGTAATTCCTACCAAAGTTTATATCCCTTTCAATGCTTGTCGTTTGAAACCTGCAATGCTAAAATGTGGAGCGTGTATTTACAAAGCACGGAGAACGGGAAATCAGTGATTTGGAATCCTAAGATCAAAGATGTTAGCGTCATTACGTCAGATCGACCAACTAAAACCTATGAGCATCCATTTAGTAGAAAAGATCCTGCTCGATTAGAATCCGCTGTTCAAAAATACCTTCTGGAAGGTCTAAATGACTCAGTAGCATATGGTTATAGGTATGATTGCTATGATTGCCCCAAGATTTGGTCGTATTTTAAAACAAATAATACGTCGCCAATAAACATTTACACAGTTGGTCAGCAAGAGCCGTTTAAATTTTTAACACCAGATGGCGTTTTTACCGTCTCGGAAAATATTTTACTCTTTCTTAAGCCATTTCAGCTCTCCGTGTGGATTTTGTTTTTGGCAAGCTCTGCAATATTATCCATTATATTGGTTTTTCAGAAAAGGTGCACAACGAATGCTGTGAAAACCTTTGCAGAGGAAGTTGGCGCGCTCTTGAGGACAGCGATGGAACAGAGTTCTAGATTTGGCATAAACGATCCCTGGTGCAAAAAAATTACTTGTGGTGGCTGGTTTATTTCGCTTTTATTTTTATTGAGTGGATACAAAAGTTCGCTAAAATCAGATTATTCCTTGGAAGCTTCAATTCAGACCAAATGGAACTATTTAAAGGAAATCAAGAATTTCACAATTTTTCTACTCATTCCAAGCCATAAATGCCAGATACATATGAGAAAATGGCATCAACTGGAGTTATTCAAAACAATATTCGATTGTTATGTAGACGAGCTAATAATTGCTAATCAATGTCGATTTTATTTGACTACTGCAATAAATAAACAAGATGCTACCGAAAACGTCAAGGAATTTTGGGTTTCAAATACATTTTTTGTATGCGAGCAAGATTTGGATAATATTAAATTCAATCATACTAAATTTGCTTTTGTTTCGACTAAATCTGGTTTACTCGAAACTAAATTAATTTTAAAGAGCAAAGTCAAAAAGTTTAAATTCGCCGATAATTCCGCTGTCGTCGATAATTACATGGCGGACCCCGTAAATTTTGTCATACCTTCGGGTATAAATGCGATTCATGAAAATGTCGTTCCATTTTGGATTCGCTCACTTTTAAATTCTGGAATTTATTTGCATTGGCAAAGGTGGGACCAAGTCGTGTTTAATAAGCAGATTTCAGATTCCAGCGATGATAAAAATAGTTTTATTAAATTTGAAGCGATGTCACTGGAAAATTCTAATGTTCTTATATTAAATTATTTATGTCTCGTCATCTGGTCAGCAGCAATTGGAGCGTTTTTGTTCGAACGCATGCAATACAATTTATTTTACAACCAATTTCTGCATTTGAATAAGAAAAAATAAGAAAAACTGTGCGCGTGTTTAACAACAGCGGCAGTTGTGTAAATCTAATTGTCTTCTTGTCCGGTGCATATTTATGTCAGCTCAGCAGTAAATGTTCCACTTGGTTATGTAGCAACGTGGTATAAATAAATAATTTTTAAACATAAGCCTGGCACAACCTCCGATACAACTTTCGCGGGTATTATTCAAAAATGGTTGTGTGTTGGAATAGTTTTTTGTTAATTCCAAAGCACAAACTTATTACCTTATTACACAAAATTATAACTTATTTCTTACATAAACCATCTAAAACAAAGTCTACAAAAACAACATCTAAAACAAACGTATTGTTTTAAAGACTGTTTTAAGCTACCACAGCTTTTCAAAATTGCAAATATCATAAATAACATACTACCTATTTATAAAAAATGCATTCTACATGCATTCATTTCATAGTCAAAAAATTACATTATGGTACAGAAGCCAACTGACAAACTGACAAGCTCTGGAACAAAACGAATCAATAATTAATTAAGAAATTATAAATATTACAAAAGAATAATCATTGTCAAAATAAAAAATAAATAAAAAAAATCATTGACAAAAAATCAATTCTTTCCAAAGGTTGTACCCATTTCAATGCTTGTCGTTTGAAACCTGCAATGCTCAAATGTGGTGCGTGTATTTACAGAGCACACAAAACGGGAAATCAGTGCTTTGGAATCCGAAGATCAAAAAATTGAGCATCTCCGTCCCAAATCTTCCAACCAAAATCTATCAGCATCCATTCAGTAGCCAAAGAATTCAGACCGTGTTGAATCTGCTGTAGAAAAATACATTGTGGAAAGACTTAGGTTCCGCAGGTTATAGCTACAGACATGACTGCCATCACTGCCCGATGATTTGGTCCACTTTTGAAACCATCCCAATTTCTACAATAAACGTGTACATTGTTGGTCAAAAAGAACCCTTCAAATTTTTGACGCCAGATGGCGTTTTTACTGTCTCAGAAAATGTTTTGCTTTTTCTTCAGCCATTTCAGCTCTCTGTATAGATTTTGCTTTTGGCAAATGCTGGAATATTATCCATGATATTCACTTGGCAGAAGGGGTGTAAGAGGAACCATGTGAGAAAGTTTGTACAGACTGTTAGCTCATTCATGAAAACTGCAATGGAACAGTGTTCTCGATTTGACATAAATGATGCCAGGTACAAAAAATTTATGTGGTGGTTGGTTTATTGCACTTCTATTTTTAATAAATGGATATAAAGGTTCTTTAAAATTAGATTATTTATTGGAAGCTGCAATTCAAACAAAATGTAAATAATGTCAAAACGAAATTACGAATTTCACAATATTTCTGGTCATCCCGCACCAACAGTGCAAGATACATATGAGACGCTGGCATAAATTTGATTTGTCAAATAACTTTGGATTGTTTCTTTGAAGAATTCATAATCAATAATCAATGTCGATTTTATAGGACCGCTGCAAAAAGTAAAGACGATGCCATACACAACAAAAAGTTTTGGATGCCAAATTTATTTTTTGTTTGTGAACAAGATTTGGAAAATATTATACACTATTTAATAATATTAAATTTGTTTTTGTCTACTAAAACCGGTTTACGCGAAATAAAATTTATCTTGAAGAGCAAATTGAAAAAGATCAAACTCGCTGATAATTCTGTGGTTGTCGATAATTTTCTGGCGGACCCGGTGGTAATGTTTGTCATACCTTCGGGTATAAATGCAATTCACGAGAAAATCGTTTCTTTCTGGATTCGATCACTACAAAATTTTGAAATTTATTTGCATTGGCAAAAATGGGACAAAATCGTGTTTAATAAGCTTAGTACAGATCCCAATGCCGAGGAACAAAATGGTTTTATTAAATTTATAAAGCTGTTATTGGAGAATTCTAATATTTCCGTTTTTCTTCATTTATGTCTGGTGCTCTGGTCAGTAGCAATTTTTGTTCAAATCGATATCTTCGAATTGAGTTTCAGCCAGTTACTTACTTTAAAACAAATGCAGTGAATCTTGCTTAAGACGTAATGTACTCACAATTATTACCTCAATAGTTACGTTTTATAATAGAAATACAACTTTCGATTTTCATATATTCAAATCCAGGTTGAAATTTCGCCCCCCAAAAACGACAATGGTACAAAGTAAATCGTTAAAACGTCGTTTTATTGCTTTTTGTACCTGGATGTTTTTAAACCCGGCATATCCTGCCAAAGCTCTTATTTAGTATGTTTATTGTTTTTTGCAAAGACTACAAAAGATAAATACATATGGGCAAATATAGAACTAAAATAATTGGGAAGATTATATACGCAGGAAACCAACAGAATAAACTATATTTAATTAAGTTAAGTGTTAGTTTATAAATCGTAAAGTCCTATTTTATTTGTATTGACGCTTGGACTAAACCAGTACTACTTACTGAATTTATGTTGTCCGTTATTAGTCCACTGTATGGACGTGGTAAACTTCGTCTCAAAATAATAAAGAAGTCTTGAAAAGAAGCTTTGTGGCCTTGACATAAATGTCGGGCTGTCCAATCCATTTATAGCAATGGCCAAGCTGCTGGTAAAGTTATTGTGCTGAAGTCACTGTTTTGGAATTAAAATTTTGCGTAAAAAATCCCAATCGGCTGTTGTTTGGTCATAGGTCCAGGCAGGTAAACTGTACTCAAGAAATAGTTTGTTGTAAATGATTTTTTCCTGATCAGTCCAATTATTTGTATTGACATGAAGTTCGTATTTGAGAAGAAGGCTAAATGTCCATGCTGTAGTTATTGTAAATTTCTGGCGTGATTGTTCGGAACGTGTACATTGCGAATGAATGCTCCCGCGTGGTCTTGAGTCGTATTAAATTTCTTAGCGTATTTAATAGACAGTAAGCTCATGTACTGATTTATCCTGTTGAGTCGTGGGTAGACTTGCGTAAAACTGGACACAATCTTGATCCTGGATAGGCAGGTGGGTGCGGCCGAGCCAACAAGACATCAGTACCATTAGTGGCTGAGATGTCATTTTCCCCAGGGTCAATCCCAGTAAGTAAAAGCGCATGATCCCAATGTCATTTTTCTCCCCCGTAAAATTACATAATGATGTCAGGTACTTCATGGTTCATGGCCCTCTCGTTTTGTTTAATTTGCTGGTAGTGCTTCATTATCTCTAGATGCACTAGGAGTGATTTTATTCCCGCTCCAAAATATTGATACTAGTGTAACAGATCCATCTATAGATATGTAATACAGTTTTAATAAAAGTATTAATTGAATTATTAGGACAAAGATTAGTGTACCGGAAAAATATTAGTACCGTATTAATTATTGTATAAACGTATTCTTAAGAGTCTGTTGTTCAAATCTTCATCGATAAAAACAACTATTTCGGCAACATTTTTACTATTGGATCGTCTTACTGGACAATGTTACAGGTCCGTACAAATAATCAGAGCCTGAAGAAAATAGCGTGCCTACTGAAGGGATATCATCTCCGGGTTGTGGTAGAAGGGAAGTAGAAGTTAAGAAGATAAGCTCGATGCATAGTACCTTGAGGAACGGTCCTTTGAAATGTCAGTGCTCTCAGTTTACCTAGCGGGACTGGCATTTCTAGAATTAAAAATTGTAATAATTGAAATAACTTTTTTTAAGTTGGCATCAGCTTTTACAATACGATTTATGATTCAAAAATATAAATTGCATTTTTTTAAATAAGCAAAATGACCTTGTGCCAGAAATAATATTTGTGAAGATTTTCCAATAGATTTCAAAATTTGAGCTTTTCTCACTGAACAGCAACAGAATGGAAAGAAACAGGTGGGCAGTGTACACGAAAAGATAAATGTTAATTATTTTAATATGGTATCGACCAAAAATAACCAATGTTTAAAGTCTCTAACTTTAAAAAATCCATGAAGTATTAAATTTATTTATACTTACCATTACAACTGCCATGACAACTGACAACAAGTTGAAAACTTTGCCGTTCATATTCTGAATTTTGTAATACGGCTCAAGTAATAATTAATTCCTTGTTTGGGAAAAAATAAAGTTATAAGCATATTGCATGTTAACATTGTTATTTGATAGCGCGTATTTTACAACTCTGAAATCTATGGACTTTATTATTATATAAAAGGAGGTATTTTTCAGGAGTAATTGAATATAGTTGACATTTGACTTTAGATGTGTGCAATTTTTATAACCTTAATATTATTCATTTAATTCTCTGTTAGTAAATTGCCTTTGTTTAATATTGTAGCGATTTATGAGTTATAATATCTGCATTTCTTGCATATTATTTCACGAATTCTAGCATGAAATCTGGTTTAAATACACGAGTAAAGTTTAACAAGTAACGAAACCGGGAGGTATAAACACAAATTTACTATATGGACTGTAGTCCAAGTAATTTTAATTCATAATTTGAACTGCTTGTACGTATTCCTAATATTATTGATAAACATCTCTTTTCCAGCCAAGCCCTTAACAAAACCTCTTCTAATGGCTATAACCTGCATAACACTTGAAACTGAAATAATCACAATGCATACTTTGTTAAAGTTCCTACAACTTAAAAAGTTTGGAGATACGCTTCCGACTTTCAACATTTATAAAGACTCTCGGTTTATCATGTTTAATTAGCACTATACCGATTGCATGCGACTATGGGGTTACATTATATCACCTGTAATTGTAGTTACTGTACTCATTTTTAGACGAATCAAGATTTACATAATGTGTACCCCGTCTTCCAATTACATAATTATAGTCATCTGGCAGCGTTGTTGTACCTTGTAGATTGCATACAGCTATCATAAAACCGTTATCAAAACAATAACATTTTAAACTTTTTCAATTTTAATAACAATTTTTAAATATGATGATTATTATTATTACTAAACTACACTAGAGCCGTAACTGCTTGCGGTATATTCCACAATAATAAGCTGCGGCTGCATTGGGTAGTGATTGTTGTTGTAATAGGTCAGTGTCATCTGCTGATTATGGTTATGATACCAAATTTTTCCAGGCATTGTATTCAAACATTTGAGTGTAGTCTCTAAGTACCTATCTGGAGCACACATGTGGCACAGCCCTCTCAACAGCCTGATTTCTAGGATGTACGCTAGAGACCTCAAGTATGTATGTACATAAAATATCGAGAGGCTGAATAAATTCCTCCAAATTAACAAGTTTAGCATATTCTAAATAATAGAAATCATCTAATAGATCTAGTAAATTAATATTTATATTAGTATAACTTTTTTTGTAATATAAAGCCGATGTACTGTATTTTCTTCTTTCTAGTTAGCGGTTGAGATTTTGGAATGGAATATATAAATGCCGATGTTTACATTCCGTGAGGGTCCGAGCGACTGGAAGATTGCGGCAGTAGCGGCCTCGCTGATGTTGCTCCTCTCAGCTATCTCTATCTCCAATATATATGTACTGTGTTTTAGGAAAACAAATAATTAAACAAATTAATTAACAGTAATAGTAAAAAAAATTCATTAGGATGTCAAAATGATTTTTTCATATGAGTGCAAGTGAAACGTTTGTAGAATAAACTGAAATCAATATAATTGTTGAAGGACAAAGAGAGGTTAGTGCATACGTCGAGCTTACTTAGCTTATTTATAGATAGTGTATTAAAGAGAAAAGTGAAAATCAGAAAATTTTTTAGTATATCAAATGGGATTTTTTAGTATACGTGATAATAACTTTGAGAAGAGAAGGAAATTTTATAGCGCAGATAATTTTATGTAGTAATTGTAATGAAAAGAAAAAAATGAATAAAGATAAAAGTATATAATAGCAAGTCAATGATTGATATATATTTAATTGCACCGTAATTTGAGTTGAAAGATGTGTATAACATATATAACGTATAATATCTATGAATGTACGCACTATCTTTGAAATAAGAAAAAAACTGCAATTCTCTGAAATCATAAGATAATTAAATGTAGCTATAAGAATTTCAAGATGAGTATTTATTTCTCCTAATTTTAGGGTAAAGAGGTAGGTTTTAGAGATCCTGGGAATTAGTGTTAGTTGGGAAATAGGGTTAGCATAAGTAATAGGACAAAGGGTCACCGGGCCTTATTACCTTTATACTATTTAAATAAATTAAATAAAATGTATGCGTACCTTTGGCGTGCCTGTTTCTAGCTCGCCACAGTAGACTCCTCCTGGAGTCGCCAGTTACGCGGAACGGTTAAGCTACCCTAAAATGTCCCGAGCTGGTCTCAACTAGGAGTTTTACTATATGATGTTACTTTAAAATAAGGTGCTTAAGAAGACTAAGATAAGGAGCATATAATAAAAGGGAAACAAAAACTGAAACACGTTTCCTCCGTGAACAAACTTTTTATTAATTTTGCTGATGGTTGAATCTGTTGGATGGCGTGATGCTCACGATGCATAAAATTCATTGCCGCATTTTATTCATTTGACCGATCGCTATTGTATTTTCAAAGCACACAACGCGGAACATTTGTGATGTAGAAATCGTGGATCAAATATATAACATACTTATATATATTTGATAAGTATATTATATTCCGGAAGGGATGTTCTTAGAAGGACTAAATGTTGACCGATTGCAACGAAACTTTGCACACATTATGCGCATACCACTAAGTATAATTCCACAAAATTAATTTGACTTGTGACGACCACATCAAAAATTACATGGGGGCAAATATAGCATTTTTTATATTTTCGGCCATTTTGAGATGACTGTATCTCATGTATTAATGGTTGCTGAAACCTGAAACTTTGCACACTTGTATAACATAACATTAGGCTCATCCTTCTGAAAGGACTTTGAAGTCGCAAGCGTTATGTTTGTTTGGTGGAGATGTAAATATTGCTATGGCAAGACCATTGTTAAGAAGAATGAATTGAGCTTATTATCTCAAGTTTCAATAATCCATTCAAGATTATAGAATCTAAATGAGTACGAAATATTGCAAAATGTAATCAATGTGTATTTCTATGACAACGTGTAACTAAAATGTTAAAATAATTCAAGTTTCTCATATAGAAGATATTTTCCCCCAATATTATTTATTATTTGATACCATTAACGTATTCATAACATGTGTGATTGAACATATAACATCCTCATTTAATTGCTATCACAATTTGATGTATACTGAAAGTACATGACATAGTCTTAAGTAAATCTAATTAATTAACTGCAACAAATAATATTTTTCAAATTTAAAGTTCTATAAGTATAGAATACCCCACGTGTAATACATCATGTAATGAAGTTATTCGGCAATATCCAACCTTTCTTACCCATATTTTTCAATTTAGCTAGTGATGTATGCCGTTGTATCCCAAAAAGTTAACTTAACCATGTACCAGATAAAAATCATTACGGCTACTATTTCTACCCATTATATTAATAAATTGTGTATAATCATATTTTTCGTGCAAATAAAATCAGCAGAACACAATGAATAATTAAGCTTCATAGTTCTGAAATAGAATACCTGATTGCATTGAATTCCTTTTGTGAAATTTTTACCCGCTCGTTTGCCATAATTTTGAAATTGAGTTTTACGGGCAGAATTTCCTCAATCCCAAATACCTCGTTTGCATCACTACAAGGCCATTCAAACTCATATTTATTTTCCGATTTTTGCATTAGATTAAGTTTGTATTCAGATTTATCAATGTCGATGGAAACAATTTGACCAATTGAAAAATCTTGGGCTACAACAATAGCCACAAATTGACCAACCAACATTTCAAAATTTTTGCGGCGGGAGAGAAAGTAATAGTAGTTTTTTTAAAACTAGATGAATACCTTCGTACCTGGATATCAGTTTTAGATAGAGGGATCACACTGTGATACATACGAGTACCAGGTATCGTGTTCCCTATCATATACCGACGTTCAAGTTCAAAGGATTTGCTTATGGTTTTCACAGTGTCGGATGTGACATAAAATTCTCATCGTACTCAATTCTAGACGTGCTTGTGCATACGTCGCCATTTCAAAGGCATCTCGAATATAAATTTGTGCTTTTGTAATCGGATAAACAGATAAACTACCTTTTCGACATACACGTTTCACTGTAGGTCCCGCTCCATCGCAGTCACCTTTTCCATGTGCTGTTGGAAAAAAATGCCACTCAGCAGACATGGCAAAATCATCCGTGTGGTACATCAAATGTATAACAATTTTCCAGTTTTTATACTGGGACCCTGCCCCATTTGAAACATAAAATATTTTGGAAATAACTACCTTGTCTCGGAGCAATTCATCGAGCAAAACTTTTCTAAAGCAATGAAAGGTTGTGGCATTATGACTCACTGATGACATACGACTTTTTATTCACCAGCTTTGATTTTGTATCATACCACGTTACAACGAACAGATGTACTGTCGCCTGTGAAGTAGACCAATGATGACCTGCGACGGCGTTTTGTATCGAAAAGGAATAGTTTTCTGAAAAATCAACTTGTACATTAGCTGATTTTCCACCTAAAATTATTTCCTCTTTTAGGTATTTTATGTAACATTTTTGCATTTCAGAAACAAAGTGGTGCAAGGCAACAGATGGTACCATTGATTGAAATGTTTCCTGAAAATCATCCCGTTGTAGATACCCATCAATTAATTGCAGCCCTATCATACCTTCACATTTCCCCCAAAATTTAAACTTAACTGTCTCTTCAGATGCATCAACTGCAGCGTTAATAGAATCATACTTTGGGGCAATTTCGACATAATCCAAGCATACATGATTCGTGTTCTATAGAACAGTAAATGTCAGCTAAAGCAGCACTTACTGATGAGCCTAATTTACAAGACTGTAACATTAAGCGGAAATTTTTATGTATAATGCATACACATGAATTGTGAAATCCATTTCTACCTGACCATACGCGGTTTTTTGGCCTGACACTGGCAAACGTGGAAATGGACATTTTCACATCAGGGTTGAGATCTGAAAATTCCTTGTGAAGTTCTTTCAGGGTCTGCATTATTATTCTTCGCGGCTTTTGTTCCTTGTCGCCACTATGTGGATTTCGGACTATTACAGATTTGCCAGATCCCGGATTAACTCTGCTGTTATCGTCGCGCACGTAGAAATTAATTGCCTTCTGTATAACATCTGGATCAATTCCATCCCTGCGTTTCGTTTCTGGTGTTTGGAATAATCTTTCCTTATTCCGTAATGCCGAAGCAGTTCTCGCCATGTAAATGGAACAATAAAACTTAGCCACGACTTCATTAATAGTCAAAGAACCTAGCAACGTAGTAAGGATTTGGTATTTATCAATTTTTGAGGTCACTTCAGGAAATTGCTTTGCCAAAGCGTTAAGAAGTTCTTCACAATACTTACAATGGTGTTGGTCAGGTGGCGTGACGACTAAACGTGGACTTAGATCCCGGCTTGTTTCAGCCACTGATTGAAGTTTTTGCTTAATTCGTAATTTTAGTTTGGTATAAATACCTGAAGCTTGAGCGGCCGTTAATCGTGACGTTTTCACATCTTCTGGAGAAATATATAAAGCGGCGAGCAAAGTGCATAGGTCATGTTTGTCGCTAGCACTTTCTCCGAAATCTTCATCATCTGTATTATCCGGTTCGGAAGATTGTAGATTTGATTTGTCTTTATTTTCTTTCTGTGGAAGATTTCTGATAAAATTATAAACACGCAAACCGCAGGTCTTGCAAAGTCTCCGATTTGAAGGTTAGGAATCTCCCCTGAAGTTTGAGCATACAAATCCGCAGTTACGTATGTAAATGAATTATTCTTGGGCAACTTGGAGTGCTTCTTCCCAATCGGATTGGAACAGTATATTTTGTTTCGTTTGTCTAAAAAGCCGTAAAATGATAACATTATTGTCACCATTGAAAAGAGCAATTTCAAATATTCAAAAAGTTTACATTTAATGAGTAAAGGTATTAACAATTATTTCAACGAATCATACTTAAAACGTAAATTGAAATGAAAAATTTATTATTGCATTAAATGTACTATACCTGGAGTTAGATTGGAATTAGCTGCATTTGTTCTCTCCACAAACTTCATTTCCCGAATCTTTCGTAAACTGTGAGAAAACATATTTGTCCTCATTATATACTAGAATCAATCATAATTTATTCTAATTTATTGTTTAAAACACAAGTGTGTTACAATAAGAAATCAGAATATATAAACGAACACAATACATTACAAGCCATTGTGAGTGGAAAGACGAATGTGGAAATTTCACATTGCACTTACGGCATGGTTTCCGTTGGAATTTATTTCTTTGTGACACACGAGGTCCAAACATTTGTAGCACGTAATGCGCATGACATAATGTAGCACGTTATCCGTAATTAGGTATAGGTGACATTTGGAACCACCAAATGGGATTATACATGAATTACATGCTTAATTTGGACGATGCTTGATGTTTTGGCCGAATATTCAGGTTTCTTTTGTAAAACCTAGATTTCTTAAGCTTAGGTTTTATAGATATACATATGATTTTAATAATCATGTATAATTAGTTGATGGTAAAAGAAACAAGTCCTCAATTAGAATACTATGGCATTTGTTGTGTGAATAAAAGCATTGCTTGAGAAAAATGCAACACACTACGGATATTTCCAGCAACACAAACTATTGTCAACAACTCACTTAAATTCTACGTATAAAACATTTCTACATGGATGGTTTTATAAGTATTGGTGATGTTAGCAGGTGTCAGATTGAATTCCATTTTCTTTAATACCGAGTATATACACTGATAAGAGGAGCGATTATATATAACAATTTGAACGTCCTATTCCATATGAATAAATATAGTAATTACATATGTATTGTAATTTTATATAAGTACGTAACGACATGGAAGGAGCTGAAGAATGTTAAATAATGAATGGCTACTTCACCCACACTTATACAAGAAATGCATTGCCTGCGTATAAGCTTGGCGTATCTTCACATTTACATGCAGCCGGGTAACTGTATCATAGCGTGTATCTGAAGTAGTTGGCAAATTATGCATTCCACATTTACATTAAGTCATGAGCTTTGCACACATTTTCAGTATGTCTAAGAACTGATGACATACAGGTACATTGCTACGATTCTGGGGATTGTATTCCTGTCTACAAAATGAAATATTACACGTAGAATTCTGTTTTTGATTGTTTTTATTAAACTAAACCATGCAGATATTACCTAAATGATTTTAATGACTGTAACCATCTGCACATCAAATATATTTTCGTTCAAGTTTTAGTATGTACACATTATAAAGACAACAGGGAATATATCTCCTTACTCCCCTATAGCAAGAGCTTTTGATTAAGCTTTGATGAATGCTTACATCTACGTTTCAATACTGAGTTGACTGCCTACTCACTTCTCTTGCAATTGAGATAGTTTAAACAAACTTTGCGCTTTGTGTTAATTCAACAAGAATTTCCACACTGAAACGTCCCGAAATCATACTTTTTGGATAGCTTTAATTGCTAATCTAGTTACGTTAATCGTGGTTAATGGGGCTGTTATTGGAGGAACCACTAAAGACGCCAGTACAAAGGCCAATGCTGGGGCTTACTTTCGAGAGGTAACTATTTATTTGCAATATTTACATAATATTATCGATATAATTTAACTGTGGTGATTGCCTAAATACAAGCAAGGTAGTGAGTTGTTCTAATTTTCAACAGCGCGCAATAAACATATCAGGTACCTGATTAGTACTTCCATTATTACGACGATTTTTATTTGACATGGTTATGGCATATTTTGGAATCATTAGTATAAAATAATAGCAATTATTCTATTATGAACTTTCAGCATCAGCATATGGTTCCGTATGAAGACACTGCAAAATTATTCTTTACGGTCGAGCTTCCCAAAATCACTGTAAATGAACCTGCTAATTGTGCCACTGGTGACGTATCCTGCCAAATCCAGAAGTCAGCGTTTGATCTTAAGTCCCATCTGGACGACGTGTTACTTGAATACGCAAGCATCAAGTCGCGAACGAAGTGTTAAATCTCCGTGCTTGTTGCTGGCGCTGCAGGATACCTTTTGCACACAATATGCTCAAAGTTCTCAAAGCAACTTTTTGGAACCGACGATAAAGCATCAAATTTAATCACCCAGGTAAGAGCCGTTTAATCCTCTCAAATCTTTTTTTATACTAACTGTTCTTATTGCAATTTTGAATGCCTTCGTGATACAATGATATTTTAAATGACTTCTTGTTGTGGAACTATTTAACAAATTATTACTTAGTGCATTCATTTCGTAAGATTCCCGTCGCAGTTTACTAATGTTCGGTGACATTTGTTTTTAATTTCATTATTAGTATCAGAACGCAATGGTCCAGGGGTCCAAGGAGCACTTGCTATATACTGCAAGAATTAATCAGATCCAGGATGCCATAACACAAATGGACGCTGGGTGGATTTCGTGGGACAAAACCTTGGACAAGAGAACGAAAGGGCTGCTGTTTTTGAATCAAGTCCAAGAAGCCTCAATAAAGATTCAGCTTGGAGTCGAGCGGTGTTATAACAGGCAAATTCCCCTCCCATTTATATCAAGCAAGCTTCTCAAAGCAAAATTGCAGGAAGTTGAGAAAGGTGTCAGCAGGGGTACTCATTATCTATTCCAGTGAGTAAACTGAGCGAATATTATAAAGTCAGCGTCACTGATTGTATGTTTAGTAATACTTCAGCTTACATTTTAGCAAATATTCCCATTGAAAAACTCAAATGGATATTATTTGAAGTTTTGCCGGTGGCGTTTTCATACGCTAATGGAACGTGCTCCATAGAAGATCTCAACGGAGTACTGGCTGTATCCAAAGAGCGAGTGGAGGTGATTGATACCCAGATGTCTCTGTATTGTGATCTGATGAAGGATCATCTATGCTTTATTCCTGCGTACACGAAGTCAATACACACTTGTTCGCATAAGCTGTATCATCAGGTGCCATACAAAGACATGGGGACATCTTGTTTCCTTTTTATCTCTTTTGTGGATACACATAAAGTTGTTGTAACAAATGGTAAACAAATGACAAATGTCTGCGTTGACTGGTCGGTACAATATAACATGAAACCTGTCGGAGCTACGGAAATATTTGTTCGTTGCGGTTGTTTTTACACAATTGATCAGAAAATAGATTTGCGCCCGATTTGTTCCGATAACATTTATTCCGAATCTAACAATTAATTTGGTACCTTCTTTTTGGGTTAACCTTGACACCTTTTTGAATATTTCCTAAGAGATAAAAAATTGGACACATTTACACCCACCTGCTGCGTCATCAGAATCAACAGTTCATTCAAATGAACATGATCAACTTTATTACCGAGATATTTGGCTGCTAACTATATCAGCCATACTTTCTCTGTACATCATGCTATGCCTGTGCTTTTTCATTTGGTTGGTAAAGAAATAGTTTAATCAAAAAATTTATTTACACCATACATACATTAAATAAGTTGTTGATTTTGTATGGGCAAGCTAATTTTGTGTGCGATGGCATTTCTTTTACTTCTTACAAAATTTTTGCTAGATCTGATTTTGATTTAACTATGTGCTTTCATGGTAATTGTAGTATATTGTTTGGCATGTTGTGAAAGCAACTGCATCAAGGATGCTATGATTATGTTCAATCACACATGTTATGAATACGTTAATGGTATCAAATAATAAATAATATTGGGGGAAAATATCTTCTATA
>JAQGAK010002625.1:0-19148 GCA_034696945.1 Lipothrix lubbocki
CTATCAGTTTTGGCTATTTTTGGGGTAATCTAAAAAAATTGCATGGTCGAGTTTCCGGTTAAGTCTGAAATTACTGATTACAAAATATACCCGAATATGCGTCAGAAAATTATGTTAGTTGTACATGTGTTGTTTCGACGACTGGATTTAAACTAAAAATCAATAGAAATCAAATTACGCCCGCTTTTCAGTCTGACATATAAAGGATATCTTCAGGACAGATTTTTGCGTAGACGGCAAGACAGCAAATTCCTTTATGTGACTAACACACAATTTTCGTATTGACCTAATCAATATTCCTGTCTTTGTATGTAATTTGTTTAAATTACGAATGCTTCTAACAATAAATTTACAAATGCTTTTACAAATAAAATTGGGAATTGTTCAACAACAATGTATATAAATTCTTCAACAACAATATGAATTCTTCAAAAACAACGTAAATTGTTCACAAACAACGTAAATTGTTCACAAACAACGTAAATTCTTCAAAAACTGCTCATGTAAATTCATATAAAACAGCTAATGTAAAATCTTTAAAATCAATGTAAATTCCTCAAAAACGACGTTAAATTTCCAAAACCATGTAAATTCTTAAAAAATAATAAAATCTCAAATTTGTATACACATAAATACGTATACACAGTGTATATTGGGGTTTAGTTGATGTGTGAAATAATTAAATGGCCGAGGAGAAATTTTGTTTCGAAAGCTTACATTCGTTGCAAAAATGTGTATTTATTTCCAATGAAATAAACAATTTTTTATTCCGTTTTCATAGCAGTCAAAATATTTATGACTATTATTAACATTGAGTTTACAATTTCAATCAGATGTATTGTAGAAGTATGTATGAGCTGGATTGAAGAACAGTGTTTGCAAAACTCATCGGCACATTAACTGTTATGAGTTTAGACCAAAACTGTTTCACCTTTAAAAATCATCTGGTTTTCAACAATAAATAGACAATCATACTTAAATTCCGGGTTTCCTATCTTTTCCGAGTTTTCCATCTTTTCCGAGGAATTAATTTATGTTCACAGACATTGTAACTGCAGTAAATTCGTCATACACAGCTAGTTTGTATATACGATATCCATTTTTCTAACGTGCAGAGATCCTTTCAGCTCATGTCACTTTTACCAAAAAAGTTTGATTGGGCCCTGCATGTATGCTTCTTCAAATGATGAATATTTGTATACACTTTAAAACATCCATCTCATTTTTGACGCAAACCTGTGTGAACACCGAATTCGTGTTGATTTAAAGTCGTCAAGTGAGTAAACTGTTTGGGACATAAATCACAAAGGTGTCCAAACCGTAGTGAACGGCTATATAGTTGGAGGTTCTTAAAATTGTTGAATTCCACAAATTATTTTAGGCATAAATTACACTGGGGACTAATTATGTTTTTCTAACCTATGAACCTTTAAACAATCCAAGCGAGTGAATTCTTTCGGGCATAGATCACACTTGTGACGAATTCTATCGTGTGTTTCTAATTTATGTCTCTTTAAATGACTTAACCAACTGAATTCTTTTGGGCATAATTTACACTTGTGACGAACGCCTTCGTGTGCGACTAATTTGTGTCTCTTTGAATTATTCGAACGAGAAAATGTTTTCAGACATATTTCACGTTCGTGTTGACCGCCATGGTGTGCGACTAATTTGTGTTCTTTTAAATGATCCAAGTGACCAAATGTTTTCCGACATATTTCACATTTGTGACAAACGCCACCGTGTGAGACTAATTTGTGTCTCTTTAAATTATTCGAACGAGAAAATGTTTTCAGTCATATTTCACATTTGTGTTGACCGCCATAGTGTGCGACTAATTTGTGTCTCTTTAAATGATCCAATTGACTAAATGGTGTCAGACATATTTCACATTTGTGACTAACGCCATCGTGTGCGACTACTTTATGTCTCTTTAAATGATCCCACCGAGCAAATTCTTTTGGACACATGTCACATTTGAAATTTAAATCATTGTGAGTTACTAATTTGTGTTCCTTCAACGTACACACTTGATTAAATTCCTCAGGACATGAGTCACACTTGTAGCGAAATCCCTCGTGAATGTTCTGTTTGTGTGAATTACATTTTTTTAGACGAGTGTTCTTTTGACTGATTTTACCTTCTAAAGCGTTTTGGGGATGAACGGCTGCCTTGTGGTGCTCCAATTGTCGCCATTTAGCCAAATGTTTTCGGCCGATTGAGCATTTGTAATCATTTTCGTGGCCAAGGTGGGTCAAGGAAACTACTGGAAGATTGTGATGTTGTGCATAATGAATACAGAGATGTTTAAATGACTCGCAAGTGAGCTGACACTCTTTACAAGTTGGAGTCTGAGCTGCTGGAGGTATTTCCACTGATTTGAGCATTGGGGCTTCAACTTTAACACTCTGCCCGGACGGTGCAGATAGATTTGTACGCAATACCTGAATGCGCTCTTGGGAACTATCATTAAAATTTTGAAACTGTTTGTTGTTATTTCCGTTGATTTTAAACTGGACCAAATCGTTGTCTTCATTTGTTGATTTTCGTTTGGCTTGATCGTTTACTGAATTTGATCCATATTGACTCTCATTAATCTCCACCCGGGTTTCATGGAGTTCCTCGGTTGTGCGTCTAGCTTTTACAGTGGATATAGTTTCCGCATATGATTTACTATGTGTAGGCAAATAACCATTGTTACTACTGTTCCTATAATGTTCTTGACATTTGTTCAGCGTTGGTTCCCCAGGGATTGCTAAATGTTTCCGGAAATAGCGCAGCAGAGGGAAATTTTCCAAGCAGACTTTGCATTGATAATAATGGTTATGCTCCGATCGCTTGACAATTTGAGGAATTACACATTCTTTAAAAATTACATTTGGTGACTGCTTGTTTTTAACCTGACTTGTGACCTCGTCAAGTTGTATAACCTCAGGCTCTATTTTAATTTTCTCCATTGCCACGGAGAAAACTGTGGGGGTTTCATTACATTTGTGCCGAACTCCGCAATGAACTTGAATTCGGTCCGTTTGAACATCGTGTTCGTCCGAGAATTTCATACCGCAAATTTTGCGCATTTGCAAACTTTGCTGGTGCTCATTTGGGTTGTTTGGTGTCAACTGGGGACGAACGTCACAAAGCCCACTGATGTGTGTGCACATAAATTATATTTGTGTGGTTATTGTGGATCCTCGCTTTATGTTGACTTGCAATTCTTGGACATTTAAAGTCTGTGACATAGTTTACAGTTGTAGCGAAAACCATCGAAGGTTACTAATTTATGTTGCTCAAAACCAAAGCTGCACAAGTCTCGTCAGACTTGACTAGGATTCTCATCATTTGACTATAGACTTGGAACATTTGTGGAGAAAAATTTGTCAATAGACTTGGATAGGCTGAAAGCATAGTTACTGCGAATAGACTCAACTATAAGTTGTCGTCAAATTTGTTTGAAAAAGAATTGACTTGACTATGGCGCTATGTACTTGGATGTTGAAGGCGCCAAAATTTTATAATGGGGTTAAATAGATACTTGACTAGACTGGACTATAGATGACTTGAAAAGAATATTAGCGGCTAAAATGGTCAAGACTTGACTACGCCTTTGAGATTTGGGCAATGACTTGGCTTCTTGAATGGACCATACGCTCACACACATATGGATAAGGTGGAACGACTTGACTTGACTAGACTTTGTAGCCACGCGTGCAGCTTCTCTAATTACTCATTTTCCTTTGTTCGGGTCTCGTTCCATGGGGATCACTAAATGCTCCTGCAATTGTTTAATATGATCAAATATGGGACACTTTGGATTACGGTATGGTATGACAAAGTTTGAAATTTATGGCTTTTTGCATTTTACGATATATGTAATTTGTACATACGTATTTGATTACTTTAAAACTTACACTTGGATGGTGCTTTGCATAATGAATTGTTTCCTTCTTCTCATTACTTTTGAGTTGCCGGGACACCCCTGGCTCAATTTTAATTTCATCCAAGACCATAGAGCAGCTTTTCGTTGATCTCCAATTTTATTTTGTGGTGGGTGCAAATAAGGGGCTAAACGCTTTTCCAAAGTTTTCTCAATTTCAAATTCCAATGAACAGAAATGGCATTGGCGTCGCATATTGTCAAATTGTGGCAAATCTAAAAAACAAAAATATTTAAAAAATTATAATAATTTTCAAAGCAGAGTTGTTATCAATGTTAGAAAGAACGAAAGTGTTACATATGTGCTGTGTTCAAGTTCGGTTCAACGTTCGGATCATGTTCGTGCATCTGCACAATTCCTACACGATAATTTCGTTTACGTTACAGTCGTGCTGAAGTAACAAAATCACACTTGAAGTTCAAGATGACCATGTTCATGGCAAAATTAAAAATTACATTATCATGAACCTAATTTTTGCATGTTCACGTACCGTTAGAAGGATATTTACAGAAATAACACAACTGACGCAACGTGTTCCTGTCAGTTATTATATGTAGATATGAGTTGGAAAATATTAATTTAATTATTTGCTCACTTGCATTACCACAACTTTAGGCGAAATGTTAGTTTAACGTTAAATGATGTCAAAGGTTGCTTGAAATGTTTTGCTGCAATGTGTCCAAGTAAGTTTTAACTTCAAAGTCAAATCTTGTGCGCGTACGTCCGCTTCCAAGTTGTAGAAATTGTAGGATCTTGGGCAGGTAATAGGCACTGGAATTAGTGTTTACGTCTCTGTTTACAGTATTGATTATCCTATAGGTATCTTAGGTACGAGGAGCGTTCATTAATGTCGTTGTCTCCATAGCTCAACAGTTTTTGTTTGCGATTTTAGTTTCAGTGTAGTGACTTACATGTACATAATGCCAGAATACATTTTTTGACGAAGATGTAGTATACAATTACATTAGGAATACATACCGCTCGTTTGTGCTCTTGTAAATATCCATAGATGAACAGAAATCCTTTTGACATACTTACATCACACGTGTTGTCAAAACTATCGTGCACAGCTTGTTAATGTTGCTTTAATTATTGTAATGAAGACAATATTCTTACTCATGATTTACTCTTGTGACGAACACCATCATGCACAGTTAAATTGTGAACTCTCAAACTTCTCAAAACTACAAATTCTTTCGGGCACAATTCACACTTGTGATAGAGACCATCGTGTGCCGCTCGTTTGTGCTGCTTCAAATATTGCAATGTAGTAAATTCTTTCAGACATATTTCACATTTGTGGCGAAAACCAGCGTGTGCCACTAATTTATGTCTGCTTAAGTTACTCAAATCAGTCAATTGTTTGTGACATAATTCACATTTGGCCCGAAATCCGGCGTGGGCCGCTCGTTTGTGTCTCTCCAAATTTGTGGACGTGAAAAATTCTTTTGGACAGCTTTTGCATTTGTAACGACGACGTTCGTGAATTGCTATTTTATGTTGACTTAAAGTTCCCAATTGCGTAAACTCTTTCAGACATAATTTACACTTGTGACGAAATCCATCATGTACTGTTCGTTTATGGGTCTTCACGGTTGACGCATGTTTAAATTCTTTTTCACATACGTCACACTTGTAGCGGAATCCTTCCTGATTTGCCAGCTTATTGTGAATCCCTAAATTTTGTGTAGTAGTGGATTTCTTGTTACAATTGTTGCATCTCGGGGGGTTTTTCTGGTGAGCAGATAATTCAGGCCGTGTCAAATGCAGCTGCTTAGAAAGTTCTTGTTGACAGATTTTGCATTTGTGATGATTTGTGTGGTTGACTTGATTCTGCAGTTTTCCCACTTTTAAGAATGACATTTGGTTTTGACGAACAGTTGTTTGACCGACTCTTTTATCATTGTGAACAACGAATTTAGCGAGAGCTTTCTCTTATAGCGAGGTTCCAGTGTATGCGGCGCTAAAGACATTTTAAATGTAAATTTTTCACAACCAACATGTTTATTTTGCATTCCAAACACAACCTTATGAATATATGTACAATATTTAAGGCGTAATTCATAACAAGTATTTTCCATAAAATACATGTGGGGTAATGTAGGTCAGACCATAGGTACAGCAGTTGATCTGTGAAGGATTTTCCTTCACGGCAATTTTATTGCCTGTTTTATTAAAATACTGGTAAATTATGAATTTAATGTAAGAGTATAAATTTAGGCAATATCCGGTCAAATGAGTTTAGCTAAAGTATTTAGGTCATGTTGCACAATTGTAATGTGCCAATTGTGCATTATTGCACAATGTCAAGTCTAAAATAAGGAAATTATCAAGGTTGTTATTGAATTTACAGGATGTTGTATTAATAATTATAAAATGAAGTCAAGTCTATAAAAGACTTGCTCTTCATTCCCTCGGCAGATTTTGTAATCTCATCTTAACAAAACGACCCTAGTTTTAAATCTAAATTGTTCCCGTCGATTGTACGGCCCAATTATATTCTAGTTATATTTTAGAATAATAAAGTATCAGTTATTTTAGTCTTAATACCCAACTTATTTCATCTACATTTAAGTACACACACACTGGCTGCCTCCCACATTGCAAAAGCGAGTACTTCCCATAATTACATTCGTTACAGGTGGAGGTGCGTACTTCCCAAAATATAATTCATCACAGATCAATAAATTAAAACAATTTAACTTCCGAAATCTTTACCAGAATTCATTTTTTTGACGAGGACATTTTCTTATCTGGATTACATATGAACTACAAAGGAACAAACTATGAATCGTGCACCGCTCGTTTGTGTTTTTTTAAATATCGAAATGAGCAGAATTCCCTTTAAAAATCGTGTTGACAAAACCATCGTGCACAGTTGGTTGAGGTTGTTTTAAATATTAAGAAAACGTTTTTGTGCATATTTCACATTTGTGACGAACACATGGGCAGTTGAGTTGCGATCTTTCAGACATCTCAAAGCTCCTAACCCTTTTAGGCAAAATTCACATTTGTAACGCAAACCATCATGTGTTGCTCGTTTGTGTTGCTTCAAAAGTTCATGGTTTAAATAATTAATAATTACTATGTCGATAGTGTAAACTTTACTCGGCATACTTCACACTTAAAGCAAAAATCACTGCACACTACTAAATCTTATCTTTACCCAACGTTTCAGGGTAAACCTTTTGACAAATATCACACATGTATAGTTGTATCACTAACCATCGGAATGTGATTGCTTGTTTTTCTTAAAATAGTGTCATCTACTGAACTCTTTTGGACATATTTCCCACTTGGCAGCACGACAACATCGTGCACAGTTTTTCTATGCTGATTAACATAATACGGTGAAGTAAATCCCTTTTGACAGATGTCACAAGTATAGCGAACTCCTTTATGAATGCTTAATTTGTGAATCTTTAAATATTGTTTGTAAGCGAATGTCTTTTGACAAAGGTCACAAGTATAGCGAACACCTTTGTGGATGTTTAATTTGTGAATCTTTAAATATTGTTTGTCTCCGAATGTCTTTTGGCATATGTCACAAGTATAGCAAACTCCGTCGTGACAACGTAATTTGTGAATCTTCAAATATTGTTTTTGTGTAAATGCTTTTTGACACACGTCACAAGTATAACAAACTCCTTTGTGAATGCCTAATTTGTGTATCTTTAAGTATTGTTTATTTGTAAATGCCTTTTGACATACGTCACAAGTATAGCGAACTCCTTTGTGGATAACTAATTTGTGCATCTTTAAATATCGTTTTTGTGTGAATGTCTTTTGACATATGTCGCATTCTAAAGAGTTCAGTTGGTGAGCAGTTTCTTGATGTGGTTTCAAATGAAGGCGTTTGGAGAATTCTTGCTTGCAAATTTTGCAAATGTGGCCCTTTGTGCCGTTTATTTGGCTCGTCAATGTTTGCGCTGTAGACGTTTTGGTGCTGTGTTGTGATTTGTGTGCACCATTATTATTTTTGTATACCGCAAGAGCATGTCTTTTAAAAATTATCCTGGACGAGAATTTTCGTTTGCGGATCTGCCCCGTAGCGCAACATCCACCGTCGCTCATCCTCACGCTTTTCTGGTGCTTGCTTGCCGGATGAAGAATGTAACAAGGACCATTTTGTGTATGTTTTCGTAAGTCATATTGGCTTGAGAACGCGTGTTGACAAGTTTCGCAGTTAACACATTTTTTCTTGTCATTGTTTTGTAGGGGTTTTTTGTATTTTTGATTCAAATTAGGTTGGTCCAAGTTACTCAAGGCAACTACAGGAAGGTTGTGCTCGTTTGTATAGTGGATACAGAGGAGTTCGAATGAAGAGCACGTGAGATGACATTCTTTACAAGTTGTAATCTGAGCTGCTGGAGACATTTCCATTGTTTCTAGTACTGGGATTGCAACTTCAACATTTGCTGTTGGCGTGATTGCAAAATTTTGGTTAGGCCTGATGAAACTTTGTCTGTGTTTTTCTCCCTTGCCGCCAATTTCGAAGTCGGTCTTAGGGTGATCTTGATTTTTACATATTTCAACTTCATTGTTGAATGGCTTTATTTCGCGTTCATTCTCCTTGCACTTTCTCTGCACTCCTTTCTCCTTATTGGTTGTCAAACCAAATTTTGCAAACGTATTTTCTAGCGTGCATGATTTAATATGTGCGGAGGAATAGTCGTTGTTAATCCCATAATGTTCTCGACATTTGTTCAGTTTTTGATTCCCAGAGATTGTCAGATGCTTCTTGAAATAGCGTAGCAGATGAAATTGTTCCGAACAGACTTTGCACTGGTAACGACTTTCCTGCTGAGATCGCCTAACGATTTGAAGGGTAACAAATTTGTTTACACCTATCTTTGGCAATTGCTCTAGATTTCCGCTGCTAGTAGTGCTACTATCGTCCTCCTCGTCATCCAGCTTGATCAGCTCAGGTTCAATTTTAATTTTCTCCAAGAGCACAGGAAGAAAAGGTTGAGCTCTGTCTGCACTTTGTTTTTGGTGGAAGGAAGCCGCATGTTCTAGCAGGAACCTTTCGGTTTCAAATTGCAGGGAGCCGAAGTTGCACGGATGTTGCATCTTTATATTTTCAGCTGCTGGAAATCTCTAAATTCTCGGGCCATTCCGCCCTTCGTCTGAGAAAAGCATCATAGCAGAATTTCCATTAGACTAGGACCAATAACGTTACGGATTTGGGCTTTACATTTGATAGATTAAATAAATTTATTACATCCATAATCAATAAAATACAATTAATAACTTTAAAACTTACATTTGGGATGGCCTTCATACATTGAATGTTTGTTTGATTTTTCTTTTTGACATTTTCTGTGGCCGGGACGCCGCAGGCTGAATTTTAATTTTAGAAGAATGTTCTTACAACTCCGTCTTCATTTTGTTCCTGGTGGAAAGGCGTCAAATGCTGATCTCATGTTGTCAAACTGTGGTAAATCTGCAGAAGCAAAAAAATTTTAAAAAATTTTAACGCTATTTAAAAGCTTTTTACATTCTAAATTAGTTGTTTATTTTATAAAGAATTTGGTTATATAATTTGATACAAAGATCATTTAACAATGTGTTCAAATTTTCCAGTCTTTGGCCCTCAGGTAGGGATATAACTTACATATACGCAGCCATTTCCTTTCCTTGATTTACTTAACTTCCAGACAGAAGACGGCTTAAAGTATTGCACCGGTATTGTTACCGGTATTGCACCGGTAAGTAAAGCGCCGGTATTGTTAATAATATGTGGCTATGTAATACTGTTGGTTGACCTGTTTAATATGATTGTTATGCTTGCTCGAGTTTATCTGTATACAGTGGAGTTTTCCTTTTATCAAAATGAATATTAAATTAGTTGTTACCACTATCTACACTAACTATAGTTCAGCTGAATAAAGATGCTGTATTCTCGTCTTATATGTAATCTTGTATTTAAATTTTAGGATTTATTCTCTAATTTACAATCACAATATTAGCACTATTATTTCGTGACAATACACGTATAAGATGTTAAATTTTTAATATAGCTGTCAAATTTAATATCACACAAACTATAGGAATATTTTAGTTACATTTTATATACTTTGATATTTAGCCTCTAGTCATGATATTTTAGCACCTCATTTATTACATGCAGTTATGACTTATGCTTCATTTATTTAGATGTTTAACTACTAGCAGTTTTGATGAATTATTAATACATATATGGAATTATAAAATGATGAAATAATAAAAATGAAGCTGCTACAGGACGTACACACGTTTGTCTATATCAGCTCAAAGAAATACAGGACGTTTTTTTGAATACACAAGCGGTGTAGGATTTCCATCATGTGATCATCCTTTCGTAGCATGGATTAGTTTCCCTTGATGACGAGGGCCGTTCAGTAATTTCGTGGTCTCTTGAAATGTGAATAGTACAAAATAAACCACCATAATTCTAAGCAATATCTGTATCTGCGTAGAAAACGATTTTATGCGCACACGACATGTAAATATCAGCATTTAAATGTGTGAAAATAAAACTTTTACACGTAGAACTTGCTTCGAAAAGATCTTCAGGAGCCGTTGGTATTACAATAAGGTCACATGCCTAAAGAACTCTTAAGGAACCTTTAAAACAGATTAGTTTTGGTGATTGATATTGGCGTCTTTTGAAGTTCCGTTAGACCTAAAGTAACTATACTGGAGTTATCATTATTGACAAATCAGTTTAATCATACAGAATATTTAACTTCTGAAGTATCAATTTTTCGTGGGCAGGTAATTCCTTTTTGGTAGCAGTCACCTCATTGGTTTTCTGACTTTCATTATTGGAAGTCTCATTAGCTGAGCCGTGTTCAGTCAACTTATGTTGTCTTAAATCCCAAGGGGTGGGAAATTGTTTTTGGCACACGTCACATGTTTTGCAGCAAACGCCTTGCTTTGATCGTTTATGCTTCTTAAAACATAGTGATGACCTAAACTCTTGCTGGCATATTTCGCACTTGTAGCGAAAATTACTGTGTACAACTAATGTATGCTCCTTTAACCATCTTTTAGAGGCAAAACCTTTGGGACAAATCTCACATTTGTGCCGCAAACCATCGTGTTTCAAAAATTTGTGTTGGTTTAAATTGTTCAACGCTGTAAACTCTTTTGCACATAATTCACACTTTAGGCGAAACCCACCGTGCACAACTAATTCGTGGCGCTTTAAACCTCCCTTACTTGTATATAGTTTTTGACAAACATCACACGTGTGCCCTAAACCATCGTTCTTCGATAATTCATATTGGTTTGAACATTTAAATTTCGTAAACTCTTTTACGCCTAATTCACACGAAAAACCACACGTGGGGTGACATTCTTTACAACTTTTAATCTGAGCTGCTGAAGACACTTCCATTGCTGCTCGTACAGGAACTGGAACTTCAACATTTTCTGTTGCAGGTTTCGATACATTTTGGCAATATAATTTCCTAGGGGTGTCGGA
The DNA here is from genome assembly GCA_034696945.1 of Lipothrix lubbocki. Classification (NCBI taxonomy): domain Eukaryota; kingdom Metazoa; phylum Arthropoda; class Collembola; order Symphypleona; family Sminthuridae; genus Lipothrix; species Lipothrix lubbocki. The sequence goes on from JAQGAK010002625.1 coordinate 11,406, forward strand.
ATCTCCATTATTTTCAATTGCTTCCCTACTATTTTGTTTAGTTATAAACAAGCTTTCCACAAGTTTTAATTTCGTGCTGTCAATTTCAAACTTTAGTAAACAGTGTTGTTGTTCTGAATTTCTCAAAGTTTGTACTTTACTGTGTAGTGTTTTTGGCCAATCTTGACTTTCATTAAACTTTGACTGCAATTCGTGTTCCTTGTTGGTTGTCTGATTTGGTTTCGCGATTCCTCTTTTTATCGTAAATGACTCACTATGTGGAGGCAAATAAACGTTGTTATCACATATCCCATAATGTTCCTGACATTTGTTTAGCGCTTGATTTCCGGAGATTGTCAGATGCTTTTTAAAATAGCGGAGCAGATGAAATTGTTTAGAGCAGACTTTGCACTGATAACGACATTCTTGCTGGGATCGCTTTACAATTTGAACAGCAACACGTTCTTTAGAGATTATTTTTGGTGGTTGCTTTTGTATTCGATGGCTTCTGTTCCTATTACAGTCCTCATTACAGTCCTCATTACTGTCCTCATCCAGAATGATCAGCTCAGGTTCAATTTTCTTTTTTTCGAAAGCCACAGGCACAAAAGGTTGAGCTCTGCCTGCATCTTGCTTTTGGTGGAACAAAGCCGCATGTTTTTCCAGAACCTTTTCAGTTTGAAATTGCAGTGAGCAAAAGTTGCACTGATGTCGCATCTTTATATGTTCCGCTGGACAACCTTAAATTCTCTGGCAAATCGCTAATCTGCGAATAAAAGCATAACAGGCTTTCCTTCAGTAAAGGACAATGTGAAGGATTATGGCTTTTTACGTAATGACTTACAAAAAATTATATTTGGGATGGGTTTAATATAGTTAATTAAAATTTTCGACTAATTTTGACATTTTCTTGTGGTTGGGACACCGCTGACTCAATTTTAACTTTCTCCAAGACGTGAGAAATAATATGTTGAACTCCATTTTCGTCTTGTTTTGTTTTTGGTGGAATGAACTCACACACTTTTCCAACATTTTCCTCGTTTTAAATGCCAAGCAACAGAATGTCCACCGGTGTTGCATGTTGTCAAATTGTGGTAAATCTGTAAAGACAGGAATAGTTTAATGTTTAAATATTATTTATTCAGCGCCTTTATTTACATACTAAACTTGATTCGAAGCTAATATGTGGTCTATATGCGTACACCGGACTCTCGCTATAAGAGATCTCCATATAAGAGAACTTTCTCAGTAAGATTGATAGTATTATTAGTTTTCCATTTATAAATTTCCTCGACAATTACTTTGCAAGATTAGTTATCTACGCATTTCTCAAATGCAAGATGGGTTATTCCCCATCAATTTGCTGCAAAGCAGTTTACCGCATTTAAAAAGCAATGAAATCCTAAAATTTGCAACCCAATGCATTAAAATTAAATTGTTTTTGTTTAACTTAAAAAGTCTTTAGGATTGCTGGAGTTAACCCATCTTGCATTTAAACTGATGGCGGACAACCCGTATTGCATATATTTAAGAAATATGGGGATAACCGATTTCAGACCTCGCAGTTAGCGATACTTACGCAGTCACTTCGTTTCCTTGATTTGCCTAACTTCAAAACACAACGGCTCAGAGTGTTTGTTGTTATAGCAACGCTATTTTTAATCCTCAGCTAATATTGCCGTTTGATCTGCTCGATTGATTGTTCACCTTCCACGAGTATGTATCTGTGTATTTAGTAGAGTTTTCCTTATATCAAAATCTCCTGAGTTCAGCCGAATAAAATCTTCTCTGTATGGCACTTCCGTTTTACATGTAGCCCTGTATTTAATTAAATGATATAATATTTACACATACCTATACAAATCAGCTCAAAGAAATAAAGGATTTTCTTTGAAAAGGCCAAATGTGGCCGATTCCTATCATATGATCATCCCTTGGCTGTATCGATTATTTTTCCTTGCTGACGAGGGTCGTTCAATAATGGCGATATCTCGTGTAGTGTGAATAGTACAAAATATAGGCCATCACATGTTCCATGACAATAATGCCTACACAACGCGTTTGATTTGTGATGAAACCACTTGGATATCTAAATCTGTGGAAAACATTTACATACTAATATACCGTTAATATTTTCCAAAATAATTTATATAAAAAATCATTTAATCACAGCTTTTTGCATAATTATGTTTCCCTAATTAATTTTATTTTGAACCCATCTCTGCCACTGGTCGCCGAACAATTTGCTTGTGATAATTTATTTCGTGGTTAGGGATGTGAAGAAAGCATTCGCTACTCACGCATGAATTATAAATAAGCATTGAAAATGCTGGTGAATTTGAATGAATTTTACTTTTTATGGTATCTACCATTTACATTAATGGCAATTCATATACGATAATTATTTATTTTACAATAAATTAAAAAAACATTAGGAATATTTTATTTAAATTCTGACCATATGCTGAACAATTTGTGGGTCAATGTGACTACCCAATCAATAATATTTATATTTATTAAAGCAGTTAAATTTTATTCACACGGAGTATTTGACTTCTAAAGTATCAATTTTTCGTCAGCAGGTAATTCCTCTTTGGTAGCAGTCATCCCAGTGGTTTTCTGACTTTCATTATTGGAAGTCTCATCAGCTGAGCCGTGTTCAGTCAACTTATGCTGTGTAAACGCTCTAGAGGTGGGAAATTGTTTTTGGCCCATGTCACATGTTTTGAGGCAAACGCCGTGCTTTGATTGTTTGTGCGCTCGTAACCCATGCGGTGATAGAAATTCCTTCTGACATATTTCACACTTAAAGCGAAAACTACCGTGCGCAACTAATTTGTGCTGCTTTAATGCATTCTTAAGTGCAAAAACGTGTTGACAAATATCACACTTATGTCTCACACCATCATGCGCCGACAATTTATGTTGCTTTAACCAGTGCGAAGATGTAAACTCTTTGCTACATAGTTCACACTTGAAGCGTAAACCGCCGTGCTGAACCAATTCGTGTCGCTTTAAATCGCTCCTATAAACAAAACGTTTGACAAATATCACACTGGATCTTTAAACCATCGTGTTCCGACAAATTATGTTTCTTTAACGTTTTCAATGTTGTGTATTCTTTTACACATAATTCACACTTGAAGCGAACACTACCGTGAACAACTAATTTGTGTTGTTTTAAATAGTTTGATGAAGTTAATTCTTTTACACATATTTCACATTTCAAGCAGAAACCACCGTGCTGATCCCATTTGTTCCCCCTTTTCGACAAAATTGAGATAACCCAACTTGCGCATCAGGTCGCGATATATTAATCCTGCTACTGCATTCTTGACTAAACTCACAAAGTTAGTCTAATCTAAAATCCACATAAAACGAATAAATATCATAGATCATACTATCCAAAGTTTAGGTCGAAAATTATTAGTCAAAATAAGTTCTTAAACTAAAATAACTAAAGTTATACATACATGGAATACAAATAGTGTTGGCAATCTGAGAATGCAACGGAATTTTCAGCTGCAAAAATTTTAGCTGAGGGCAAAATGATGGCATTTTGGGCATTTTGACCAGTTGTTTAAAAATTGGATTATTTTTGAAATTTTTTTCTGAATACACTTGCGACAAATTTTCTACGTATTTAGAATTTTATTTAAATTATTGTTACTAATTATTACTAATTTATTAATGATTTCTTGTTTGTACGTTTAGTTGTGGTAGACTCGCCTTAAACTTTGTATTTACTCCCATTATTTGTATATCGCTTTCATCGTCGTCGTTGGAGATATGTCGTGCTTCTGGCTTGTCCACCTTTTTCGTCCGAAATGTATCAAATCCAGATCCAGACAAGTGATCCTGTATAAAGGCATATATAACGGAGGATGAATTCGGAAAGTAACAATCGTGAAAGATTTGCGAACACGGGTGTACATACTTGTACTTCGTATTTAAAGAAGATGTTTTACCCCCATACAAACATACGTGAATGTGGCGAGTATGTTCTGTCTTTAAATGTATTATGTTTTAAGAATTCTTCCCAACGTAGTGATTTGATGCGACGGTTTTTTCTTCAGTTTCCTCCGATTGCAAAAATGGGCATGTACAATTAGGATTTCTTTTAAAATTTTAAAAATTAATAAAATTATTTCTAATATTATTATTATTTAGTAATTAGTTTTATTAATTAGGATCAGTATTATTATTTGTCGTTTATTAGTTTACATTATTTAGTTTATTATTTAAATACATACTAAATACATATGTATGTATATACATACACATATAACACAATAAATATATTTACCAAGTAGTAGAAATTAGGAAAGCGCACTAAACATGGCGACAAGTCAGATTCCGCGTTAATTTCTGGAAGAATAAAAGTTTATTGCAGGAATGCGCCATCCTACTGTTAGCCCTAAAAAATTAATTTTTTGATAAAGACGTGGCCAATTTGGTCATCATACATGATGCACCTTTATTTTGTGCTGCTTTAAATATCTAGACGTGCAGAACTCTTTTCGGCATACGTCACATGTGTTACTAAAACCATCGTGCAGAGAGCGTTTGTGTTCCTGTAAGGTCACCCAATGAGAAAATGTTTTTGGACAGGACTCACACGTGTAACGAACACCTTCATGCACAGTTAATTTATGCTCTTTTAAATTTTGCAATTGAGAAAACGTTCTCGGACATAGTTGGCACTTGTGATGAACACCATCATGTACAATTAATTTATGCTGTTTCAAATTTGACAGTTGAGAAAACGTTTTCGGGCATAATTCACACTTGTAACGAACACCAGCATGCACTGATAATTTATGCTGGTATAAACTTGAAAATCGAATAAACGTTTTCGGGCATAATTCACATTTGTGGGGAACACCATCATGCTCAGTTAATTTATGCTGTTTTAAAGTTTGCAGATGAGCAAACATCCTCGGACATAGTTCACACTTATGACGATTACCGTCATGCTCAGTTAGTTTATGCTGCTTTAAAGTTTGCAGATGAGCAAACGTCTTCGGACACAATTCACACATGTGACGAACACCATGATGCACTGCTAATTTATGCTGTTTTAATCTGTACAAACGTGTAAATTCTTTCAGACATATTTCACATTTGTGACGATATCCATTGTGTGTTGTTTCATTATGTCGCACTAAATTATGAAGATAAGTAAACTTTTTAGGACAAAACTCACATTTGTGATACCATCCTTCGTGTGTCGCTCGTTTATGCTTCTCTAAATATAGTTTTCTTGAATATTCTTTTTGACACAAGTCACACTTGTATCGAAATCCTTTATGAATGCTCAGTTTGTGGGAATTCAAACTTTTAGTACATGTGTACTTCTTGTGACAAACATCACATTCCAGAGGGTTTAGTTGATGATGATGAACAGCTAACGAATGTTGTGTCAATTGTAGCTTTGTAGAGAAATCCTGTTTGCAGAGGTTGCATGTGTGACAACTCTTGTGGGTTACTTGATTCTTCAGTTCTCTAACCTTTACTGTTGAAATTGGTTTTTCTTGCCGTTGGTGGACAACGTTATGGCTCGATTTCTTTTCCTTGTGAAATACTAATTTATGCCTTTTTAAGATTTGAATTGATGAGAATTTTCGTTTGCAAGTGTGGCACTTGTAATAAGATTGACCATTATTGGGAAGTCTAAGTTTCTTCAACAGCGACAGTTGGATAAGTCTTTTCTTGAGCAGTTTATAGTAATTACTCTGCTTTTGTAGATAACTTTTCACATTATTTTGATTGCACAAATTCAGGTTGAAACGTGATAGAGGTGTGTTTATTTTAATACTAGTAACATCAGTTTTTACGGTTTTTGGACAATCCAAAGTGAGCTGAATGGCAGATTGCCCAGTTGTTGTATGATTCTTTAAATAATTGTATCTTGGGAAAATGTGTCGACAAGTATAGCACTTAAGGCAATTATTGTTGTGACAGCTTTTGATGCGTCGGTTGTGGTTTTTATAGAATTCTTGCTCATTAACGCGAGTGAGGAGGACTAGTGGGAGACTGTGATGTCTTGAGTAGTGGATGCAAAGGTCTTTAGATGAAGCGCAAGTTAGATGACATTCCTTACAAGATGTAACTTGAGCCGCTGGATGTTCTTCAACTGTGTTCAGCACGGAGATTTCATCTTCAACCTTACCAATTGACGGTAGCGGAATGGTTTCAAAACAAACCCGGAAATTTTCTTGGCACTTGTTATGATCACGAAACTGATCTGCTTTCACTCCCTCGGGTAACTCAGGATCACATTTCATCAAGGCGTGCTCTTCTTCCTGACGTTCAGATTGTATTTCGCCATTAGACATCTGACTTACTTCAAGTTGCCTCTCTTCCTCTTCGTCTCTATGCGTCGGTATTCCTTGATGTTTCTGAACTATGTGGACAGCTTTCTCGTTGACTGTTACATTGGAAAACACATTATAATATTCCCGCAAGTATTCATTCGTGTAATTCGCATTATACATTTGTTGACATTTGTTCGGCTTTTGCTCTTCACGGAGAACCACATGTTCCTGGAAATATTTTAAAGCAGGAAATTGTTTAAAGCATACTTTGCATTGGTTAGCGTTAGCAGCTTTCCCAGCACTTTCAGCCGTACATGTACTTTCGTCGGGAATATTATGAACGTTGGTTGCCCGCAAAATGTTCTGTAGTGTCCGATTGAAATTCATGTTGTTATCGTCAGTGCTTGGCAGCATCTGTTTTTCAACATAGCTGGTCAGTTGTGGGCCGTTCTGTCTGCCGATTTCGGGTTCCAACATAGTTTGTTCTTGTACTACTAAAGTTTTGCATGTTTGGACTTCATCGTTTAATGTTGTTGCCACTTGTTGACTTCCGATGCACTTTTTCTGAATTTGTTTCTTTTCTTTGGTGGTTGGACCAGTTGCTATAACGGCAATCTCTGCTCCACATGATTGTTTATTTGAAGACGAGTAACCGTTGTTGAATTGAATCTTATAATAATCCTCACGGAGTCTTTTGTGCATTATTGATTTATGCAGCTTTAAACTGCGCGACTGCGAAAATTCTTTCCCACATAAGTCACATTTGTTGCAAATCCCACGTTCTTCGTGAACGACGAATTTGTGACCCTTTAAATTCTGTGGACTATTGTACGTCTGGTGACGTATGTCGCATTCAAAATAATTTTGTTGATGAGCAGCTAACTGATGTTGTTTCAAAAGCTCCTCTGTTAAGAAATTCTGTTTGCAGATGTTGCACGTGAAATGATCTTGTAGTTGTATTGGTTTCTGTGGCGTTTCTTGTGTTAGGCTTGGATTACATTTACCGCCTCTTACGCAAACTTTCCTTTGCCTGCTGTAGGTCTTACTCTTGCAAGCAATTATTGCATGATTTGGTAAAGTTTGTGAAGATGAGGATTTCATTTGACAAATTTTACTCTCATTGTTATTTTGATCGTGAGCAGTCATTGCGGGTTTTTTAGAAAATTTTAATTTGAAACATTCTGTTAGTTGCACTTCCCATTTATTAACAATTTTTGGATTCTTATTCCCCTGAATTTTGCTGGAACGAGTTTCTTGCTTATTGTTCAGAAGTCCCGTAATTTCGTTACCCTTGACACCGCATAATAACTTTTTTCTGGGAAGTTTCGTAGTGTAACGTTTGCAACGACGACAGCTGCGCTTATGTTTAGTTAAATAATAGTAACTACCGAACGATTGTTGTTGACAAACGCGGGATTTGATACAATTATCCTTTTTATTCCTGGTT
>JAQGAK010002626.1:0-19127 GCA_034696945.1 Lipothrix lubbocki
TAAAGAGAGCTCGTATGCATATAACCATGTATGACATGCGAGCCCAAAGGATCTCTTATAGAGAGAATTCTCTTATAAGGAGGCCTCTTATAGCGAGGTCCCACTGTATTAGTGTTTGTTACAGTATAAAAATTGTCATTTTTTTCAAAATTTTAAAAAACGAATATTATGATGGTCACAAAAAATATGTTGTCACGATAAAACGCACGAAATAATTGCTTCATCAAACATCATACCAAAAAAGGACTAAAAAAATGTATTTTTTCAAGTTATTTGTGCCATTCCTAAATAAATACATTCCGAGCTAGAAATTACTATGTATAGAACATTTAAGAAAGAATTTATTTACTGAATTCAATACAACATTTGAAATGTTTTGCTCATTTTCCATTTGTTCCCCGCTTATTGGCTGGGCAGTAACTCAAAGTGTTGAATGTAAAAAAGCATTTGAGCCACAGAGGTGTATTAGACCCGATGTCAAGAGGGGTGAACGGGTTTTGGCATTTGACTGGAGGGATAAGTGCGGAATATATTAGAGCAGCTGTCCAAGAATTTGTAATGGACGTAGTGGTAAACATTCTTGCATAATTTGCTGTCCAAAACGGTTTTGAATAAAGTAGGGCGGTGAATCCCATCATGGCCATTTTCAAATTCCTAACGTTAAGAAAGGTGGCATCGCCCTCCAAATTAGTGGAATATAATTTTGCGCCGCCATTATCTTCTTTAAATCCATCAACATTATTTACGAGATCCGGTGATCCTGGATCCTCAGAGTCCCAGAAACGATGTGGAGGTCTAACAACAAAAGAAATAAAGCCATTAGATTTTGAAAGTATATTGCTAAAATATATTTTCTCCTTTATGTATGTGAAATTGTTTTTAAATTCATTAATTTAATGGAAAACAACTAAATACAATCTTGTTAAATGCTCACGTGGGGGAAGATCCCAATGATATTCCCACTGGCGTGAGAAAAAGCTGTCCAACGGAAACTCCGATTACCCAAAATAAAATACTCATAATCACAAAATAAGTCAGCATAGAGACCTTTGATGAAATGGAGAGCGCTGTGAAATGTGTTTAAGAACAAAGCCAAAAAATATTCTGCGGTTGTATGTAATTGATTTGCCGTGATGTTTTTTACTGTAGTCGCAACTCCTATATTGTGACGAATATCCTTAAATAACAATGGTAACACGCTTTATTTTAATAGGCACGGTTCGCAAACTTTGACACATTTTGATTGCCGATTTTAATTTGCTGGTTTTTAGTACGCAATGCAATCAAGATAATGTGGTAAGATACAATTATTAAATTGTTCACTCTGTTGCGCTGAAGATGGAAACAGATAGTTTCCGAAAGCTACGCTTTTGAATAACACTGACGTTGCTCCAAATCAAATCGTGGACAAAATTCTACTAAATTAAAGACTTTATCAGGTTTATAAAAATAAATTTATATTCAACAATTATAATTAGTAAAATTTACACATAATATAAACAAATAAAAATGCAGCATTGAGAACGCAATAAACACGTAAAAAAGCACATTTTAACAAAATTTCAAGGTTTGTACGACGCGTGTACAGAATACAGATAAGTATGTACATACATATATTTAAAACGTAAATTTAGTCCCCCATTTCATATTTATCAATAAATATTCTTTGCTCTCTCATCTCAAACTCCTGCCGGGCCTCTGCATTAAGTTTCTGTTGTCTCATGTCTCCGAGAATATGTACCACTTCAGAAAATGCCTCAGGGGAAGAACCTTGCGAGTCTGTCGTCATCTCATCATCATCTTCAGAACTTGAATCTTCCAAATCTTGCCTACTTGGTTTGGGTATCCTCCTGGACGGCGACTTCGCAGCGATTGGTGTACTAGTTGCTTGCGGTGTGAACAAATCGATAAAAAGAGGATCATCTTCATTCTCTGACGACATTGGGGATTCTTCTGATTCGGGCTCATAGATTTGGTTCATTGCCTCAAGCACAAAGGCAAACAATACTTGTTTGAGGGACCGAAGCAGTTTGGGATTGGCGGCAGGTCGGCAGAAAACGTCAATCAGTGGCTGGGCATCGTCATTGCACCCAATTGTCCGTTGGAACCAAGAGCGCATTTCTTCCGGACCCAATCTACCCGTCTCCTTGAATAATTTCCGCAGCTGGTACGATATGCAGTCTGCCTCGTCGTTGGTTATGGGAAGGCCGGCCATTGTTTGGAAGGTCTGAAATTAAATAAATATAATTATGAGAATTTCATTATGAATACATACAAAACAGACAATTGAAAAAAAAACAAATTTTGAAAAATAAATAAATGAAAATCAAATTTGTAAAATTATATGTAAAAAAAGAATGAAATTCAAAAAATTTAATATAAAAACCGAATGAAAATACCAATATAAATAAAGCTAACTTTTTGTAAACGATATATTTCCACAGCAAAGAACGGTTGACTTCAGTAGCGAACGTGAAACTATCCTTCTCGTAAAAACAATATAATTGCCAACCGAGATATGTTACTTCTCCAGCAATAACTCCGGGATAAGTGATGTTTGGGATGTTAACGACATCAGTATTTAAAAGCTCGGGGAAGAGTAACTTTCAAATACAATAAGTACATGTAAACTAGGTAATTATTATTAACACTAACCTTCACTTTCTGAGAAATCTAATTTTACTGAAGAGTGTTTTTTTATTAAAGAACTAAAATACACCTTTGCACTGTCAAAACAAAAGAAGGGGAAAACAAACAAAGCACCCTGCTGATTGTAAAACACACAAAGATCATAGCCTAACTACGGACGCTCACTTTACTCACCTGAATTCACAGGAAACTGATTTTATTCTTAGCGTGTGCCGAGTAGATACAATGACGTCGTATCGGTTGTGAAGTCACGTAGGCTACTACAGATCATGGAATGGTAGAAATGATAAATGAATACAACAAATGCTTAAAGTATGTGTGTTTTCCTTCAATTAGAATACAAATAAACTTATATTTTTATTGTTATTTAAAAAAATAAGAAATTAATAATTACGTATGTATTTATTAAAATATGTAAAACTGTAGATTTGTAGTTTTGAAAAATGTAGAACAGATTTTTACACATCTGCATTATTTGCTATGCATCTTATGCGCAAGTCTTATGTTATTATTTGTGGGATTTTTCGCCAGCGGTAATCAATAAATTCACAGTATTTTCAAAACTAATGCTATAAATGGCTAACAGTAAAAATGTTTTGGGCCCATGTTGCTTTAAGTGTGTAAGTGGAGCACTATGCTTATATTACTGAAAGTATTTACAACCGATGTTTTGTTAACAATTATATCATGATTTATTTACGTTTCATTAAGAAGTAAAAAAAATACCAGCTTTTACATTGGCAAACTTAGTAAATTGCTCCATTAGGAATTTTATTGCAATCGTAAAATGACTTACCTAATTAAATACTGTCTAAACTTTCGAAATCTGTATAGGCTTATTATAGTTAAGCTGAAACGTAATTTGCATGTATAACGAGAGGAGCAATTAAAAAAGCCGTAATATATTGCTAAATGTTATTATCAATTGTGGGTTCATTAGCAATTTATTACCCTGCCAAGTAACGCAAACCCGTTGTGGGACATTGTTGCTAAGGGGAAAAACATGAAGACGGACTAGAGAGAATTGTCAGAACTGCAAAGCAAGTAGATTGTAGCTTTTTAATAAATTCTGCTTAGATGCAATGATTCGCTTTTTGATGCTAATTACATAGTGACAAAATATAAAATGAGCATTTAGGGCAATTATATAGACGTTAAGATGCAATAATACAATAAGTGAAATAAATAATTCCCGAATGACAAGTGATACACTGGAGATAAATAAAATGTGAAAAAAGATAAAGCTAAAATTGTATTTCAGACATTATTCGCGTAATTCCCAAATATTTGACAATGACAAAAAAATTACTGTTTTAAATATAATTGTGTCTTTAGTTTTAACAAATTCATACTACACCGGACTCTCGCTATAAGAGATCTCCATATAAGAGGAATCTCTCTCTGTAAGAGATCCTCTGGGCCCGCATGTCATACATGGTTAATTGCATATACGAGCTTTCTCTATAAGAGAATTTCTCTATAAGAGACTGATTTTGGTGATTTATAGCGTTCTTTTATAGCGAAAGTTCGAGTTAGGTGTACATCAATAAAAGAAATTTAGGACTTTCCGCGTTGGTTGGTAATCAATAAGTTCACAGTATTTTCAAAAATAATGCAGTAAATTGTTAGCACTGTGGAAGGCTTAACTGTATATTTTGAGCCTACTCCTATCCCTAAAATTGGTAGAGATCTAAAGATCCTTCGAAATGCCTTGCTTTTAGCTGACGATTTCCATGAGGCGAGAGTTCCAGCAGCAAGAGCATATACTTCCCCAAGCATTGAAAAGACTGTAGCAATCGTTGCCAAAGAGAGGCAACCAATCACTATTAATAGATACCGTATCATTCCGTTGCATACAACAGCGCCGTAGAGGGCATAAATGCATGTTCCAATTGTTGATGCTGTTAGCACTGGCAATAAAATGACGCCGCATACGTAATTCCAACTAGCAACTATTATCTGGAGGCAGCGATAATTCAATATGAAATGCTTTTCCGTCCTCAACAAATTTTTAGTTGTGTAACGCTGGTTTGCTTTTCTGAAATGCATTAAATGTAGTCAAATTCCTGTAAAACTTCCTATTCGCGTTTTAATAGAAACATTTGAAATCCATAGGTAAATATAATTTGGAGGATATGCTCCCCATTATATATATAACGATTTATTTACACCAAAAACTTACGACAATTCTTGGGCTGCTGTGAAGAGCTTAATCATAATAAGAAATCCCTGATATCCCCAAGCATTCCCAACAGCAACACTCCCGGCAATGATATAAGCGAACGCGACTGCTGATAGAAAAACAATTGTCATATTTTCACTATAACAGGGATCGACGAAATGTAATGGCATTATGGGTAACCGTGGAGACACCATAGCTAACAAAAATGCAATGAGAACACAATTGTATTCACAAAATGTATTAAGCATTAAGACGTATCCACCAAAATCGTCTTTAAGGCTGGCGTCTCTTTTATTTTCCGTGTAATATTTATCTGAAAATTTAGAAAAATTAACGTATGATGCACTTGCAATATATACAGCATCATATTTATTAATTTGATTTAAGCGATTTGTATATTTTATGCTTTGAATTTACATATACCATTTCTTACCTGAAAAAAATTTCAAGTAATTTAAATTAGTACGAAATGATAAAACCAAAAAATCTGCATGAAAGACATTGCAGAATTGTAGTGCGGAACTAGTAACAACTAAACATGTTGTTACAAATAGGATTGGTGTGTAGATGTCGATTTTATTTATATTATTAAAGCACTGGTTGAGTAAAAGTAAATTTGCCAACCAACAAATTACTGCAAAAGTGAAAGCACCGATACGCCGAAATTTACTTGTCGACATCTCGATTGTTGTTAGTGCCTTGTTAACAACGTACGGAGTGCAAAATAAATTTTTGCCAATTTCGAAGGACAAGTAGATTGCATACTGACTAACTGGTCCTAACGTGGCCATATTTCATACTAACTATAGCAAATTATAATATACACTGAACTCTCGCTATATGAGAACGCTATAAATCACCAATATCAGTCTCTTATATAGGAGTTCTCTTATAGCGAGAGCTGGTATGCATAAAACTATGTATCATATGCGGGCTCAAAGGATCTCTTACAGAGGGAGTTCTCTTATATAGAGATCTCCGAGAAAAAGAAACGTAAAGTTGAGTACGTATTTATAACAGTGAAACCGTGCTGGTAATATTTGAACGAAAATGCAAAATGGAATGCACGTCTTTCAATACTCCAGTGCAAGATAATTACTCAATGTACCTGCCGTGGCATTTACCAAAACTATATGGTAGCGTCACACTATTTCACATTTAATAGTCCATGAAGATCTCCGACGATATAGTAAATAACACTAGAAACTAAAAGTAAGTAATGACAACTATAATAACGTGTTGGATAAACATGTTCATATAACCACGTGGCAAGGATCTAAATTTTATTTAAATTTTATTTAGCATAAGCAGCGACTTACTTTCATGAAAGCAATTATGTTATAAACTCTTTGACAGTTAAACATATTCACTTACTGTAAAACCGGGTATTTATATTCATATCAAAACTCACATTTCATGAAGCTTTGAATAATAAGGAATTATCCCATTCAATAATTCATTGTACACCGGACTCTCGCTATAAGAGATCTCCATATAAGAGAATTCTCTCTATAAGCGATTCTTTGGGCTCGCATATGATACATGGTTATATGCATACGAGCTCTCTTTATAAGAGAATTTCTATATAAGAGGCGGATTTTGGTGATGTATAGCGTTCTCTTATAGCGAGGTTCCAGTGTAGTACATACATATATGTATGTATCATTAGTACACTTCGAGTTGTATTCGACGATGACAAATATTTTTTGGACAATAAAAGTTACTTACCTTCATAAAATGTTTTGTATGTTTCTTTTGATTGCAAATAACAACATTTTACCTGAACTAAATACGCCGGACTTTCGCTACGCTGAACTCTCGCTATAAGAGAACGCTTTAAATCACCAAAATGAGCCTCTATGATCTTTGATGGTTTATATCGTTTTATTATAGCGAGAGTTCAGTGTAATTGCCTACCCACAACGACATAATTTTTTTATTTGTGCGTACATATTATATTTAAGGGATTCCTTCGGGAGCTGAATTAATTTGAGGAGACATTCAGGATTTTAGATATTTTATACTTTGTATTAGGTTTATCATTGCATATCCGGTTTATATACAAAGAACGGTTGTATACAAAAGGAATCAGGGCTTTCCGTATTTATGGCTAATGAGTAAATTAACAGTGTTTTCGAAGATAATGCAAAAAATGGTAAGAACTGTAGCGGGCGTAACGATATATTTCGAGGCGATTGAAATGGAGATGATACGAAAGGATTTAAACGTCCTTTGAAACGCAGGGCTTTTAGTGGCAAATCTCCACGACTGGAGAATTTTAACTGTAATAGCGTAAATTTGTCCAAGCATAGTGAAAAGAATGGCAGAAGTAACTAGACATTGGCAAGCAATGCACAAAAGTATCAATCGTAGCATTCCCGTGCATACGACAGCACCATAGAGAGCGTATATTGAGGCTCCAATCATTGATGTCTTTATTGCCGGCAGTAAAATTGTCCCAGGCACGTAATTCCATCTTGAAAATATAACTTGGAGGCAACGATAATTTAGTGCAAAATGTTTCTCCGTCCTGAGGATACTTCGCGTTTTGTACCGAAGGCTTCCATAGCTTGAAGGTGTGTTACAAGTAATTTTTTTTTAAATTCAAAATCCATTTTTTTACACATACAGCAACGCGTAATTATTTTCGTTCTTAAATGAGTCTAAGTTAAATGTATTGTATAAGTATAAGTCAAAAGTTTAAAAAAATCTTACACAAACTCTGGAGTTGCAGTGAAAAGTTTAATCCCAAAGACGAATCCTTCAGCAGCCCAAGCAAATCCAGTGGACAAACTCCCAGCAATAAAGAATGCACCCACAACCGCTTGGGTAAGAACAATAAGTGTATTTTCACTATACGAGAGATCCACTAAGTGTAGTGGCAATATAGGTAATGTTGGAGAAATAATGGCAAGAAAGAACGCAAACAGTACACAAATGGTTGACCATATAGTGAAACCCAGCAAAACATATCCTCCAATGTCGTCCGTGAAACGTCCGTTACGTCTTTTATTTACAAGGTAATAGTTTTCTACGAAATTTAAAAAGAAATATTAACTAAATGATTTGTTTTAATCAAAATGATGTACATACATGCAATACTCCTGTATTAATATTACACTGAACTCTCGCTATAAGAGTACGCTATAAATCACCACAATCAGTTTTTTTATAGGAATTTTCTTATAGAGAGAGCTAATTTGCATATTTAACTATGTACGATATGTGGGCCCAAAGGATCCCTTACATAGGGAGTTCTCTTATAAGGAGATCTCTTATAGCGAGAGTCCGGTGTGTGTATACTGTTAAATGTGTGAGTTAACGTTAAAGTAAGGTTTTCATAAGTATTTCTTACCTGATAAGAACTTCAAATAACCTAAATTACTTCGCAATGACTCCACCAATTGATCGGGATGAACTACATTGCAGAATTGCAATACTGAAGAGCAAAATACGACACATGTAGTCGCGATTAGCATTGATTTATGAGTTTGACTTCCTGTTTGAAAATGTATTAGACATTGACATACGTAGGCGAAATTGAGAAACCAAGTAAAAATTGCAAATACATAGGAACTAACACGCCGAAGTCTGCTTGTGGTGACTTCAATATGAGTGAGGGATTTGTTAACCGAAAAAGGTGTGCACCACAGAGTTTTCCCGGTTTTGAAGGACAAGTAGATTGCGTACCGGCTGACTGGACCTACGGTGACCATGCTGTAACTGTTTTTATAAATCTCTCGGAATAAAAAAAATTGCAGAAAAGTAATTGTAAACGTTCGAACGTTATTGAAATCTTTTTTATTCAACAAGAAAAACTGTTATGTATTCTGTCAAACTCTGTTTGCAGAAATTACATTAGCTGAACCTATCATTTCCAGTTTGAAGTTGAAATAATACGAACGTACATTTCAAAATGCCTTGGTATGGAATTATAATTAAATGGCATGACAATTTCCGTACGTATGCAATATAATTAAATAGTATAATAATGTTGCTATTACCCTTTTAATTACTAATAATTGGGACAATACCATTTCTCTTATACATAATTGGCAAATCCAATAGTTTAAATATGCAGGCGCAACTGATTACAATCGAAAGTTATGCCCATGCACAGTATAGACACTTCTAACGAAAATGCAAACGCAATTACACGAGTTTTTTACGACATGAAAGTTATTTTATAGGCGATAATTAATCGGCTATGCCTTTTTAGATAAACATTAATTTACCTGACAAATTGCTTTTTTGACTTGAAAGTAGTTACTTTACATATTCAATAAATTCAATAAAAAAACATTTGCGCATGGTTCGTAGAAAATAGATTACGCCAAATTATAATAATTATATGAAATAATTATAATCCAAAACATTGCACATCGCCACTGCACACGATACATACTTTTGATTAACCTCCAGGAGCCCAGGAGACTGCCCAATAAATTTAGATTTTGTCACTGGAGGTAATCAGTAAATTTATCGTATCTTCGAAAATAATGCAATAAATTGTCCGCACTGTTTCAAGCTTAAACATAGAAGAGACTTCAATGTTCAACGTTGGTAGAGATCTGAAAGGTATTCGAAACTCATCATTTCTGAGAGAAGATCTCCACAACGTAAGAATATTTACCGATTCTGAATAACATTTATCTAGCTGTACAAAAAAGGGCTAAGAATCGCGACCAACATAAAAGCCAAGAGAGAAAATAAAACTTTCATAATTCCACTCGAGGTTATTGGAATTTGAATTCGGTATTCGGTTATATTCCAAATGTAGTCCCCTATAGGAATTCTCTTATAGAGAGAGCTATTATGCATATAACTATGTATGATTTGCGGGTCAAAAGGATCTCTTACAAAGAGAGAGTTCTCTTATATGGAGATCTCTTATAGCAAGAGTCCGGTGTACAGTGGAGAATCGCTATAACGGTCCTTCCTTTAAAAACCGACCTTCTATAACGGCCGCAATTTTTGTGCCCGAGTAAAAAATTAAACGCAAATTTGAGCATGTTTTTGTAACAGTCAAACCGTACTGGTCATATTTGAACGAAAATGCAAAATGAAATGCACGTCTTTTATCACTCCAGTGCAAGATAATTACTCCGTCAAGCTGCCGCGGCATTTACCAAAAAATATGGTAGCGTCACATATTTTACATTTAATAGTCCATTAAGATCTCCGACGATATAATTAAATACCACTAGACACTAAAATGAAGTAATGACAACTATAATAACGTGTAGGACAAACGTGTTCATATAACCACGTGGCAAGGACCTAAATTTAATTTAAATTTTATTTAGCATATAAGCAGCGACTTACTTTCATTAATGCAATTATGTTCTGAACCCTTTGACAGTTAAAATTTTACACTTACTATAAAACCGTTTATTTATAATTATTATATCAAAACTCACATTTTATGAAGTATTGGATATGGAGGAAATATCCCGTTCAATAATTGATTGTTATGCACATAAATGCATCATTATTACACGTCTTATTTCGTGTTGTATTCGACGATGGTAAATACTTTTGGGATAAAAAAAGTCACCTTCAGAAAATGTTTTGTATGTTTCTTTTTATTGCAAATAATATCGTTTACCTTCACAAAAAATAATTGTAAACATAAGAATAGGTTTAGACAGAACATAATACGCTTCATTTAAGTTTATAGAAGTTGCATAATGCATTGTAAACGCCGAGTGAATATATATTTCATTATTTACTGATACTATTTATATATACCTCGTACTAATAAAATTTTATTATATTTCTTTATTTATTATATTTATTATTTATAATATTATAATTTTTATAATTTGTTCGAGTCTGCCTTAGTAAGTTCCACCAAAATGACATAAATATATTTTTTTTGGTACATATGTGCATATTTATATTTTCAGGGATTGAATTCGGGAGCTGAATTAATTTGAAGAGATGCAGAATTTTAGATATTTTACACTTTGTATTAAGTGTTTCATTGCATATTTGGTTTATATACAAAATGCATACAAAGATCTGTTTTATACAAAATGAATCAGGACTTCCCGTATTTATGGCTAATAAGTAAATTAACAGTGTTTTCGAAGATAATGCAAAAAATAGTGAGAACTGTAGCGGGCGTAATGATATATTTCGAGGCGATTGAAATGGAGATAATACGAAAGGATTTAAACGTCCTTTGAAACGCAGGGCTTTTAGTGGTACATCTCCAAGACTGGAGAATGTTTTCTGTAATAGCGTAAATTTTCCCAAGCATAGTGACGATAATGGCAGA
Organism: Lipothrix lubbocki; assembly: GCA_034696945.1. Classification (NCBI taxonomy): domain Eukaryota; kingdom Metazoa; phylum Arthropoda; class Collembola; order Symphypleona; family Sminthuridae; genus Lipothrix; species Lipothrix lubbocki. The sequence continues at coordinate 11,115 of JAQGAK010002626.1, forward strand.
AGTGACTAAGCAATGACAAGCAATGCACAAAAGTATTAACCGTAGCATTCCCGTGCATACTACAGCACCATAGAGAGCGTATATTGAGGCTCCAATCATTGATGTCTTTATTACCGGCAGTAAAATTGTCCCAGGCACGTAATTCCATCTTGCAAATATAACTTGAAGGCAACGATAATTTAGTGTAAAATGTTTCTCAGTCCTGAAGATACTTTGCGTTTTGTATTGAAGGCTTCCATAGCTAAACGATGTGTTACAATCAATTCAATGTTTTAATTTTTTTAAATGCTTTAATAAATGTGCAAGGATGCGGCATTTAAAAATTTTTTAAATTAGTCTAAGCTAAATGTAAGTCAAGGTAAGTCAAAAGTTTAGGAAAATCTTACACAAACTCTGGAGTTGCAGTGAAAAGCTTGATCCCAAAAACGAACCCTTCAGAAGACCATGCATATCCCGTACACCAACTCCCAGCGATAAAGAATGCACCCACAACCGCTTGGGTAAGAACAATAAGCGTATTTTCACTATACGAGAGATCCACTAAGTGTAGTGGCAATATAGGTAATGTTGGAGAAATGATGGCAAGAAAGAACGCAACCAGGACACAAATGGTTGACCATATAGTGAAACCCAGCAAAACATATCCTCCAATATCGTCCGTAAAACTGTTACTTTTTTTTATTTTCAAGGTAATAGTTTTCTACGACATTTAAAAAGAAATATTAATTAAATGATTTGTTATTATTAAAATGATGTACACCGGACTCTTGCTATAAGAGATCTCCATATAAGAGAACTGTCTCTGTAAGAGATCCTTTGAGTCCGCATATCATACATAGTTATATGCATACTAACTGTTTCCATAAGAGAATTCCTACATAAGCGATTGATTTTGATGATTTAGAGCGTTCTCTAATAGCAAGAGCTCACAATCAGTGTACAAGCAATACTATTTTTGTCTGTATGTATATTAATTTATATTGTTAAGTATGTGCGTTAAAGTAAGGTTTTCATAAGTGTTTCTTACCAGATAAGAACTTTAAATAACCTAAATTACTTCGCAATGACTCTACCAATTGATCAGGATGAAATACATTGCAGAATTGCATTACGGACGAGCAAAATGCGACACATGTAGTCGCGATAAGCATTGATTTATGAGTTTCATTTTCTGTTTGAAAATGTATAAGACATTGACACACGTAGGCGAAATTGAGGAACCAAGTAAAAATCGCAAATAAAAAGGAACTAGTACGTCGAAGTCTGCTTTTGGTGACTTCAATATGAGTGAGTGATTTGTTAACAGAAAAAGGTGCGCACCAGAGGGTTTTTCCCGTTTCGAAGGATAAGTAGATTGCGTACCGGCTGACTGGACCTACGGTGACCATGCTGTAACTGTTTTTATAAATCTCTCGGAATAAAACAAAATTGGAGAAAAGTAATTGTAAATGTTCGAACGTTATTGAAATCTTTTTTATTCAACGAGATCAACTGTTATGCATTCTATCAAACTCTGTTTGCAGAAATTACTTTAGCTGAACCTATCATTTCCAGTTTGAAGTTGCAATAATACGAACTAACATTTCTAAATGCCTTGGTATGGAATTTAAAATCAGTTATTATTGCATGACATGAAAATTCCCCTACGTATGCAATATAATTAAATAGTATAACAATGTTGCTATTACGCTTTTAATTACTAATAATTGGGATAATACCATTTCTCTTATACGTAATTGGCATAATAGTTTAAATATGCAGGCGCAACTGATTACAATCAAAAGTTATGCCCATGTACAGTATAGACACTCCCAATGAAAATGCAAATGCAATTACACTGGAACCTCGCTATAAGAAAACGCTATAAATCACCAAAATTTGGCTCTTATATAGAAATTCTCTTATAAAGAGAGCTCGTATGCATATAACCATATATGACATGCGACCCCAAAGGATCTCTTATAGAGAGAATTCTCGTATATGGAGGCCTTTTATAGCGAGCTTCCACTGTACACGAGTTTTTTACGACATGAAAGTTATTTTATAGGCGCTCATGTGATAATAAATCGGCTATGCCTTTTTAAATAAACATTAATTTACCTGACAAATTATTGTTTTTTGTCTTAAAGGTAGTTACGTTACATATTCAATAAATGCAATAAAAAAACATTTGCGAATGGTTCGTAAAAAATAGATTACGCCAAATTATAATAATTATATAAAATAATTATAATCCAAAACATTGCACATCGCCACTGTACACGATATGTACGTTCGAATAATCTCCAGGAGCCCAGGAGACTGCCCACTAAATTTAGATTTTGTCACTGGGGGGTAAACAGTAATTCACTGTATTTCCGATAATATTGCAATAAATTGTCAGCAGTGTTTCAGGCTTAACTTAAAACATAGAAGAGACTTGCTTAACGTTGGCAGAGATCTGAATAAGCTATTAGAAACTTATCATTTCCGAGGGAAATTTTTTACGATGAAGGAATATTTACCGAAGAGAATTCCTGTATACACTGAGCCCTCGCTCAGAACACTATATATCACCAAAATTAGTCTCTAATATAGAAATTCTCTTATAAGGAGAGCTAGCATGCATATAACTATGTACCAGATGTGGGCCCAAAGGATCTCTTACGGATAGAGTTCTCTTATATGGAGATCTTCAATAGCGAGAGTCTGGTGTAGGAGACTAATTTTGGTGATTTATAGCATTCTCTTATAGCAAAAGTTAAGTGTATTCCTGCAACGTTCGTTGAAAATAGTTTTATAAAATACGTTATATATTATTTATTATATTTATAAAATAGTTTGTATCGCACTGAAGAGTACCACAAAAAGGTCGAAACAGCTAGTGCCCTGTCTGCGATTAACCAAGTTTTCCGAATCTGATCGCAGTATGCGATTACGGATTACTCATACTATTCACGTATCCATTTAAATTTATAAATTAGTTTTTATTATGTTATATACCTATACATACATATAAACGTTCAAATATAAAACACCCAGGTTACAATTTATTGCGGCAAAATAGACATTTAAATAGTTTCCGATTCATAACTAATGGGCTCAAAAATTTTATTTTTTTCCGACGAAAGTGATCAATAAATTCCCTGCATTTTCAAAAATAATGCAGCACACCGGACTCTCGATATAAGAGTTCTCTATATAAGAGAACTCTCTTTGTAAGAGATTCTTTAAGCCCACATATCATACATAGTTATATGCATACTAACTCTCTCTATAATAGAATCCCTGTATAACACTGATTTTGGTGATTCATAGCGTTTACTTTTATCGAGAATTCAGTGTAAATCGTTAGCCACTGTGAAAGGTTTGACGAAATACGCAGACAAAACGTTTACACTTGAGGTTCGTAACGACAGAAACACCATGTTAGAAATTTATTGACGACGAACGGATAACACTGTAAATACTTTCCACTCACGAACATCACGTTAAAAATTTTTTTTTATTGGATCTAAATCGGCCATTTTGTATATTTTATTTGTTAATCCGTACCTTTAAAAACCTGCTATTTCTGACTGAAATTAAAATCACTAAAACTGAATGTAGTGAATCGAACGTAATTAGTAAGCACAATTGCAAACCCATTGATATTTGCAAAACGTTTATTTAATGAGTTAAGGTTAGAGGCTGGTGAACCTTGTAGAATTTTGTGAAAAAGCATATTAATGGTATCCATGTTTATAAATAAATCCAAGCTTCAATGTATTTTAAATTACAACAGTTAACTTTCTTTATAGTAATTTCTGCCTCGCGTTTATGTCACTAAATGTGTATTTTGATTTCCATTTAATAAAATTTAGTTTTACTAGCTCTAATTTATTTTATATACTAAATTAAATGCAGTATAAGTACAAAAATAACAAAAAAGAACTTATTTTTAAATACGGTGATGATAAATATTTTATTACTCCTTTGCGCAATAAATTTCTGAAAGATATTACTGCACATTGTAAACTAAATTACCCACATTCAGTAATGAATTACGTTGAGATCACCCACGAAATAGTTTAACAAAAGAATTATAGGGTTTAATAAATAAATTTCCATTATTTTATACATATATGTATATTTGGTACATAGTCCGTCGTAAGTGAAGGATCTAAAAGTATCAACTGTATGCGTGACTAATGTCTTAAAGTACCAAAATCCACTGCACGCTAATGTCTAAACATATCAAAACGTAGGACTCCACGCCTAGACATTTGTGCTACTTTTTGACTTTAGAATTTTGACCACTCCCGCGTTGGTACTTTGAGACACTAGCAAATCATGCAGTTGGTACTTTTAGATCATTGGCCGACAGCATAGTATTTGTTTGTATGTTAGTATTGTTGTCGAGATCACCTTGACGACCAAATGACTAATGAATCTGTAAATACAACGAAATAAAATTATTTGATGAAATAATTTTTTTCATCTTACAAATAAGAAAAGAGTTGAATTAATTAGTTGAATACTACAATTCATATATTGAAATGATGCATGAAATGATTTAATTTTGATTTTTTTGTTGAAACTTAATTTAAAGATAGTCACTGTGCAAAGGCACTGTATTTTACTAATTCTTAAAAAAAAGTTGAAGAACTTAATATTACAGAATAATTTGTAGTTGCCTTTTACTGTCGAACAAATGGACAACGTGCACCCCTCATGAACACGCAAATGTTCATAATATAATTTATTTATCATTTCTTCAGCTTTTTGACCCTCTCCAGCTAAGTTTTGACCTTTATGTACACACTTGTGGGCGGTGATATGAATAATTAATTGTCCATAATCATAGCAGTAATTTTTATTCTCAACATGTCTTTGCTTTAGCTTATTAGTATAAAATATCCAATGCTCAAAATTTTTAATTAATAAATAAATCAAACTAATATATTTTATTACTTACAAACTGGAAATCAAAAATGTAAATTAGATAAAAACGGAGGATATAAAATACAAGTAGTATAAAACATATCTTAAAATTCAGCTCCACGAAAATTATTTATTATTTTTATACGATTTAAAAAAATCTGGTTGGCAGCAAACGTTTCGTGAACCCAACTAAATAAATGCTGTCGTAGCTTAAGATTTTAACGCTGCAAATCGTCACACTGGATCTAGTGTGTCCCGTTTATTTATCATAAAACCCTCTGCTGTAGCTTCCAAAATAGAAAGACTGCCGTTTCATAAATCAAAAAAGTCTTAGCTAGGTCGAACATTGGCAATATGCAACTTTTCTTATTTATACCAATAGCAAAGGCCGTTGTCAGTAGGCAGATAAATATTTCTGACAATTATGATGAAACTGCAACTTTAATTTTATGTTAGTATTTGTAAAGGGCGTGAAGTTTTACGATTGAATTTTCTTTTCCATATCGTATAAAACAATGCTATGCCAGAGGTTTCTGCAGAAGAAAATGTCTAAGGCATTATTGAAGTGTTTAAATTGTCTTAATTATCAGTATGTATCCTGTGTAAAAGTACAGAGTTATCATCATAAGGTGAGACAATTTAGGGCGTACGACTTATCATACCCTCCCCTTTGGTATATTTAAAAGAATATGTTTGTAAAAACATTAGTTTTAAATTTAATCATATTTGGGTAATAATTAGCAGTTATGATATATCTATATTCTTTTTCTTGCAACTTTTCGTTTAATTGCAAAAACCTATCCTTCAAATATTCCTTGTTAAATGTCGTGGCAATTAGAAATTCTTTACTAGACGAGGGGCAGATTTTTAACAACTAAATTTCGAAAATATTACCAAATACTAAAAAAGTAGTAAGAGAGAATTGTATTTCTTAAAAGCTGAACGAAGAAATATTTGGTTTTTTGTTTTTTTCATGTACTTTTCGAAAGGTGCTACCCTTAAACGTTTAAAATTAGAAAGCGTTTAGCTGTAAACAATTTGCACCTGAAATTTTGCCTGTGTACTCTACCTGAAGTTGACGATCATCCTAAGAATTGAGTAGCTTGTAATCCTGTAGAAATATTGGAAGCAGAAGAGGAGACTCCACATTAACGTCCAAAACAAATCTTGAATGCTAATGTATCTTGCGTGTAAGCGTGCTATAGATAATGGCGTACCTTAAGGGCCAACAAAAAATTAAATTTCAAATTAATCAATATTTTACTGAATATTTAAATATCCCCAAGATCATTAGTTTAAATTGGTTTTAGCATTGTAATTGTTTATTAATTTATTTGTATTATATTGTAAATTTATTTAAAGATTTTTAAATTATACACATAATGTTTATGTAATTAAAAATTGTATATTGAACCTTTTTTAATAAAGTTATTTTTAGCATTTCTGCTTGTTAAACATTTGAGAAGTCAAACTGAATACATACGCACATTCGGTTTGTTTAAATAGTTTACACTTCACATATTCTTCCATTGTACTACTTTTGGGCTTATACGTTACAAGCTTGATTTGTTCCAGAAACCCCATCCATCGTGTAACAAACAAACATCCCATAAATTTTCCATGATATGGGCTCAAGCGATTCCATTCAAGCGATCTATGTGTCCGGGAGCACACAATTGTCAATGCATTTGTACAAAGCAATATACTGTACACACTGCTATACTGTCCCCTCAGTCAGCAGGTTAACATCCAGAAGAAGGGATTTACCTGTGTATAAACATATTGAAAGAAATTACTAATAGTATTATTATTAGTATATTTAGTATAGTTTTCAAATACAGTGGGCTGTATACAATCAAGCTTCTGTGTATTTACGTATGATTTATGTGAACGTTACGACTTCTTTCAAGAAAAACTAACTTTTAGCTATACGGCTTTTAAATAGATTCCTATGATTTCATCTACTGTAATGATGAAATAAAAAATTTTCCATGTATAAGCCCTACGTCTTTTAAAGTCGAGCACACATACGATTTAACTTTGTGCATGGTATCCTTGGTAAAACTGACTTGTTGGCCATTACCTCAATTCTGCACAATGACTTTATTACGTGAATGTTTTTCTACCTTCTATAAAAACAATTTTCCAAAATCTGTAGTAGCGGACGTAGAAGAACCCCCAATACGTCAATCAAAAGGTCCTTAAATCGTAAGAACAGATTTTGGACTAAATTTATCATTTTCAAAATATTGACCCGGTTTTGGAGGAAAAATTCAAAATTTTTTACACAATTTTTTTTTCCGAAAAAAACTGTTACTTGCAGACCTTTTCCTGGGGGTAATTCGGAAACACCATAAAATTACCCCCATGGTCGTATTTTAATTTTCGACGTAGCTAGTGAGTCCCGGGATCAAAAATGACGATTTTTACTTTTTTCCCAAAAATTTAAAAATACCGTCACACTGAAGGCGCGTATTATGTATATAAAGTATGTAAGACATGTACTGTAAAAGAAACACCTTTACTATCTCATACATTATTGTCGCCATAGCTACCGCTATAGTGATGATGTTAAATTTGATTCAAGTAATAATATTAATATTTTATGTCAAGTCCAATCTATTGGCGAAATAATCTCGGCCAATCATTTATATTTTGAAAACCTATATAAAGCTCCGAAAAAACCGATGAACCTTAACTTTGCTGCTAGCTCTGAGGCGCTCTAAGCGAATGGCAAAGAAGCGGGTTGAGCATTCTCACCTCTGATACGAATCATCGTTCCATTTGATTTTCATACTTATTTCATTATCATACCTTCGAGCCCTTAGCTTATACTACACTAGATTAAATCTTATTATATTCATTAGATCCTTTGGCCCTTAACGCATAGTCAAGTTAACTGTCACTTTAGTATTTTGGGGATTAAACTATAGACGTTATTATACTTATATGTTCGTTTTAATCAAAGTCAATTGTTTAGCTTACGTAGTTGATAAAAGTAGGTACTTGAGTTGCCCTTTATATAGCCTTTACTGTATTATTCATGTTTCATAGTCGTTAGTCACTTGTTTACTATTTTATACATTGATATTTACTTTTCCAGTTCATTTA